>PQXL01000312.1:0-47464 GCA_004916875.1 Botrytis galanthina
AAATATCAAATATCAAATATCAAATATCAAATATCAAATATCAAATATCAAATATCAAATATCAAATATCAAATATCAAATATATATAATTATATTCCATTTCATTCCATTACATTTTATTTCATTCCATTACATTTTATTTTATTTCATTTCATTTCATTTCATTTCATTTCAATATACTATTCTATATTGAAATCTATCATTTTGAAATTTATCATTTTGCGATTTGCGGTTTGCTATTTGCTGTCTGTGTTCTATGTTTTATGGTGTTTTATAGTATTGTTCTGTTCTATATTGTTCTGTTCTATATTGTTCTGTTCTATATTATATTATATTATGATATAATATAGTATAAGAGGATGTAATTGGATTGGGGTTAGGTGAGGTTAGATGAGATGAGATGAGATGAGATTGAGTATGTATATATGTATATATAAATTGTTTCTTTAAGTAGGTATTCGTAAAGAAATTATTTATCCTATCTATACTACCTAATAATTCATTCATGTATCCATATCCATCCATATATATCCATTAATCCTATACACCTGCATATAGAAATCAATACAAAAATTGGATTTATCCATGCACGCCCTACCCATATACAAATTTCCATACAAACATTCATATATATATATATATACCTATATCCATCACGTACTCCTCAACCTCGACTCTCCACTTCCCATGCCCGTTCTCTCGACCGAGAATTCAAAAAGGCCCACCCCCGCCCCCTCCTTCCCCACCATACGTTCCTCCCACTCCTCCTCACCCTCTCCCTCCTTCCCTAGATCCCCGGGTAACTCTCTTAATTCTCCTTGAACCTTCCAACTCCCCGTCATGCCTACTTGCTCCCAAACTTCTCCCCACAATCTAACCCATGAATCCGCATCATGGAGCCATCTCCCCTGTTCCCCTGTTCCACCTCCTTGTTTTCCCACCATACACCCGACAAACAGGGCACCCTCGGTATTTTTGAGGAGTTTGACTATATTAGCGCAAACGAGGAGTTGTTGATCCCAGGTGAAGAGATGCATGAAGAGAGAAGCGTGGATGATGGAGAAGGAATGAATGTGGTTTCTGAAAGTGAGAGTGAAGAAATTGGGATCGAGGATATTAGCTGGGAGGAGGGTGAAGGATTGAGAAGGAGATTGGGATTGGGGGGGAGAAGCATCGAGAAAGATTTTGTAGGAGGATTTCAAGAAGGAGGCGTTGTAGTCTGTGCCGTAGAGTTGGGAGGGTGGGATACGGGCATGGTGGGCAAGAGAACGCAGTCTAGATTGTGTTAGCTTAGCTTTTGTGGTGGATGTAGATTGTAGTATCGATATGAATAAGAATTTGGGGGCGAAAGGTAACGAGTGGAGAAGAACGTTGGGAGTAGTAAGTGAGTATGAGAAGAAGAGATGTTGTGAGAGGTGATGGATCAAAAATGAAATAATGATAGATGAACATACTCCTGAGCAACACAACAACCGAGATCAAGAAAAAGAGCCGGTGGATTAGAAGGCGTAGATGGTGTGGAGAGAATCTCAACGATGCGGGGATAGAGTGGGTGGGTCAGTAGACGCAGGGTTAGGAAGGAAAAATTGCCGATGGAAGGGTAGGGGGTTTGATTCCAAAGGAGATCGCGCTATGTAAAGAGATTGGGTGTCAGTTATCTAGACATTTTTTCTACGGGTAAGGTAGGTGGGCAGGTATTTGTTCTAAATTGTATCCCTCATCCCTTCATGATTTTTTTCCCTTTCTTTGGAGAAATGTCTCATGTTCTCACTCAAAACAGAATGAATTGAAAGACATGAAAGAGAAAAACAAAAAAAGAATGTGATAAACTGATAGGAATATAATCCTAGAAATCTTACATACCATTTTATAAACATGCGCATCTACTTCCTCGGGAGGTATATGACTATAATTCTCTAACAATTCACGTGCTTCCGGACCTAGACGTTTTCCAATGGTGGTATGATACCAAGGTTTCGAAGTCGAATATTTATCGGATATAGGCGTTATAGTTGTATTTGAATTTGTCTTTGATTTTGATGTGAATAAAGGAAGACATGGAGATTTCGAGGCAGTTGTTGAAGGCAGTGGTGAAGGAGGAGGAGTACCAAAATCGAAATGTGAGGAATGAGGCGAAAGAGGATCTTTCATCATGATTTCTTTGGTGTTTATGACAGCCATGAGATAGAGACACCTGACGATGGGGTAAATGTGGTAAATGTGGTAAATGTGGTATATGTGGTATATGTGGTATATGTGGTATATGTGGTATATGTGGTGAGAGCAAAGGTCGAGAGGGTATAAATGATATAAAGTTGTATAAAATATGGATGTGAAAAAGAAGGCGATTCAATCAATGTGCCCAGGTGATTCGGAGAATGAAAGAAATGAGGTTATTCAGCTAAATGGATGAATGAATAAATGAATGAATAAATCGATATCTAAGTTATAGGTGGGTAAATTGGCGATAAAGATATACAAGTGAAACCAAACTCCGTTCGTGGTAAGTTATTTAGCATTTATCCCAAAGAAAATCCAAGGTTACAAGAACATAGAGAGTGAGTGAATGAGTGAGTGAGTGAATGAGTGAGTGAGTGAATGAGTGAGTGAACAAGTAAGTGAGTGAGTGAATGAGTGAATGAGTGAGTGAACAAGTAAGTGAGTGAGTACGTACAATACATGCCATTCATTCATCCATCCATTCAACCATCGACCTGCATCAAGAGCTCTTGGACCCGTCGACGTTCTAGAAAGATTCCCAATACAGCCAGATAGGACAGGGCTGAAAGTATGGATTGTATATACTTCCAACTAGGTACAGATACGGAGAATATATATAAAGGTACCTGTGGACTGGTAATCTGTATCACTCCATCCAATCCTCTGGGGCGGGATGTTTTGGGGTTTTCAATACTTGCTTGCTACGATCTACCTGGATGATACCCAGGTAAGAAGGGTTAAATGATTGATTGGTAAGAGATTGCTGACTTGAAGTTAAATTTGTGCACATACAAGACAACCTTGGAAGTCTCGATTACTGGCTGGTGCATTCTTTGTTGTTTCGAATATTCTTGGATTTCATCGCATTCGGTAAATGGTCAGGGCAGTGAGAGATCCGTTGCGTCTTTTTGTGCGGTGTCTCGGTGTCTCGGTGTCTCGACTCTCGAGTGTGTGTGCCAGTGACTGGACTTTTCAAGGGAAATTCTGTGAGGTGAAAACTTCAAAGGAATGTTCATGCGAGGAAGTGGAGAACGGCGGCCAATTTATATGTATGATATGGATATCATATATGATGGGTTTGATGGAGAACTCGAGAGTCGAGAGTGATGTCTGTGATAGAGAATGGACGGACTCCATCAACTGGGACTAGGTAGGTCCAAGTCGTCTACCGGTAGATGAAGGTTGATATACGGATGGATGGTACCGGTAGCACTTTGTATGGATAAATGCTCTTGTCCTGTCCTGTTTTGTCCCGCCCTGTCCGTCCCGCCCTGTCCGTCCCGCCCTGTCCGTCCTGTCCCGTATACTTTGTAGTAGACTCAAGGGAAATGAACAACCTTGGAAATGAATAAAACCGAACCTGGAAAGTTAAAATGTATAAAGAAGTGGCTGATAGCTGTGGCTGACAGAGTAGATAGAAGATATTGGATCCCTCGTAAAATAGAAGCTTACCTACCTACCTAGCTATTTGATTATCACTCCCTGCACTATTAATGGAAAGCTTCACCTCGCATATCAATTATTTAACCCAACCATAGAATAAAGGGGGCAAGATTGGCACTAGATGAGATGAGAGTGAGAGAAAGTTGTACCGAGGACCCGTTCTACAAACTACAAACTACAAACTACAAACATCTCCAAGGATGGGGTTGAGACCGGAAATTATCTAAATGTCAAGTCCGCAGATCTAGCTCCTAGTATAATTATCAATTCGGCGCCCACAGAGTAGACATATTATTGTTAATGCTTTGTCAATAAATTTCTAATCAATATTGCTTTCTGAAGCCTCACGACCCGTCTCGATATATTTAGGCATAACGGAAGCTTGGTGATTTAAATCACTGCGAGTCGATGGAAATGGAAATGGCATAAACATACGTACAGTCACTTGGGCCGTCGCAAACATTCCTTGATTCCCTCTGCAATACATTAATCGTGGAATTCACGGCCATTCAAGCGACTCACGGCATGCAAGTGCAAGGACGCTGCATGTATAGCTAACATCCAGCCGCAATCTTGGGGGTCCATCGTGTTGAAACGCACTCTCTTCGATAATATATGGCCATCATTATTCCTGATGCTGTATTGACTCCAAATCCATTTCTTCTTCGTACCTAGAGTTTGCGAACGTATGTGAAAATATACATACACCAAAAAGATCAGTAGGAATAAGAATTTTGGAACTGTGAAAGCTGGGGTGAGCTTGTTTTTTTGAAATTATATCATTGATCATATCAATCCACATCACCAAGCGTCAAATCGCACAAAGTCTCGTGTCGGGAACGTCGTGGCATTGATTTACTTTTCCGTAGCTATTGCACATGATTTTCATGCTGCTTTTCCAGTATTCATATGATCACAACCCTCCTGATCAACATCCCGTAAACCACATGCACCCCGTGTACGATAAAGAACCCATTTAGAATTTGCTGAAAGACTTGACAGCCTTGCCAGTTCGGGGAAGGACACGGAGAACATTGAAACGGACCTGTTATAATTGTATTAGTTAAATTCATCTTTTCTACCTTGTGGAAATGAAATATAATCCATAAAGAGAAATCGTGGTGTTTGCGCAATTGATTACGTACGGTCTTGCTCAATGGTCTGCATTGTCCAACTGTGACTTGATCACCCTCCTCAACACGGAAAGCTGGGGAAACGTGGGCAGCGAGGTTCTTGTGTCTCTTCTCATATCTGGCGTATTTTGGGATGAAGTGGAGGTATTCTCTGCGGATGATGAGGGTACGGTGCATCTTGGTGGAAACAACAGTTCCGGTCAAGATACGACCACGGATAGAAACGAGACCGGTGAATGGGCACTTCTTGTCTGTTGAGAATTTCTTGTTAGCATCGCGCTCGATTTCGATTCAGATTTCGCCGCCCCCCCATATTTCAGTTCATCACTCGAAATCTTCCATCTCCCATCTCGAACAAATATGGCCCAGCCTTCAATTTCCCGTGTCGCGTTGTGTAATTCCACCTCGATTCCAATAACCCGTAGAAAATTCCACATACCGATGTAGCTTCCCTCAATGGCGTTCTTTGGGGTTCTGAATCCCAATCCAACGTCCTTGTACCATCTGCGGCCACCCTTTCCAACCTTGCTGGACTTAGTCTTCGACTTAGAGTTAAGGAAGATGTGAGGTTGCTTTTGGAAAGCGCGCTCCGATTGTACGGTAAGTTCGGTGGCCATGGCTGCGAAATTTGGTCGATAGGTCGCAAATTCGTGGTGGTCGTCGATAGGAATGTCGATTGAAGGCTTCTGTAAATTTCCAATTTTTCTCGAAATGTGTGTGCCGCTAAGGTAATCGGCTAAGCGAGGATGCTCTTATGAAGGTCATGTGATTGAATAAAAAATTATTATGAATATTCGTGTTGTGAATTTTATTCCGAAGTTGAACCGAGTTTCTCGTTTGGATCAGAACGCGACTTGTTTGTTTACTTTGAATAATTTGGGGGTTGTTTCGTTTTCGGCATAGCAACATTAATACAAGAGTTCTACCATTACTCCCCCAAACTTCATGACTAACATATAGGGAATACTTTATGATACCTTGAAATAATTTACGTTCGACGACATTCGAAATGTCTTCCTTAAAGGAAGCCACACTTCCCACGACTCGTCGCCCAAAATCCAGAAAATCGTTATCCGCAATACCTGCAGATAAAGAAAATATGACGGCAGAACTTGGGGCTCTTACTGGGAAGAGAGCACCAATCGAGAAGCCTGCAAAGAAGAAGAGAAGTAAGAGTATAGGTCCTGGCGGGCTAGATGCACTGAAAGATACTACTGGGAATCGTCGCAAGGTAAACACCTCACAATGTGAAAGTCAAGAATCTGGCTAAATGAATGTATAGTCTCTGGCTACGATACCTCAACCACCTCCAAGATCTATCCTGAAACCTACTATGCCACCTCTCCGTGAGATTCCGGCGCATAACCCCAATAAAAAGTCGAGTCCGAAAAAAGCCAAAACACCTTCACCACCACTTCCAGGCTCTGAATTGTTAATCGATTTTGGCGTCGACGCTGGCTCAAAGGCTTCAGGCGCCGAAACACTTGATGATCCATTCCATATCGAAATGCCGAAGACCAACAATGATAATCGAGTCGCATTACGAACAGAGGAACAGCAACAAGCTGCTGCTAGAGAGAGGGAAGAGAAGGAAAGAGCTGATATGCAGAAGGAAGTCAATGCTAGACGAGATGCTCGTCGGAAGTCTCTCGCTAATCGACGTGTTTCATTTGCGCCTGAAGCAACACTTCATACTTGGGATGTTGTTGTGGAATATCAGGATTCCACCACATCGTCCAATTCCACAAATTCCACCCGCCGGGCCTCAAATGTTACTGGGGACTCTGTCACTACCCCGCACCAGCAAAATTCTGGACCACCTAGCTCAGACCCTTCGGAGCCTCCATCAACACCACCTGAACAAATCGAAGATGGCACAGCAAATGGATCACCAGAACATCAACGCGACCTACATCAAAAGAAGCGACGCAGAAGTTCTGTCATACCTCCTATGAATTTTAATGACCCCAACGATGCTTTCTCATCCAGTCCCTTGAGTGGGAGTTCCGTGGGTGCTGAAGATATCGAAGAGGATGAATTTGCTTCTAGTGATTCGGATGATGATAACGATGGGACCCGAATGACTATGGATGGTGGAGAAACAACAAATATGTCAATGGCATCAGTTCAATCAGGCTTTAGCGTTGGTTCAGATACGATGCTGGAACAATCTTTAAGGCGAGCTGCAAACCAAGCTGGTACACCAGCAATGAGTTTTGATGAACAAGGAGATACCAAAATGAGTGAAGACAATGAGATCGTTGCATCCTTTGCTCCATGGGCGAAGAAGGCTCCTCTAGAATCACAAAAAGACCAAGAGAATGTAAATCCTTTCTCATCAGCGGCCAAATCTGATATCCAGCTAGATGCTGAACAATCAGATGGAGAAGAGATGACAATGGATATGGATATGACAAGTGCAGTTGGTAGAATCTTACCAGGCCAACAACGAGAAGATGACGAGCTTTCTATGGATGTCACCCGTGCTTTCGGTGGTATTATTCCCAACAGCCAATCTGGAGCAAAACTCAATCCGGCAGGTCGTCGTCAAAGTACTCGTAGAATATCAGCAGGTGAAGAATCGGCATTCGGGGAACAGACCATGGACTTGACTACTGCTATAGGTGGAATCCATGCAGCTCAAGACGATGAGGTTTCCGAAGATGAGGATATGAGCATGGATTTTACGTCGGCGATCGGTGGCGTACTATCACGGCCAGCTGCGGCCAAGAACAAGAGACGAGCGTCCACGGCTTCAAAGGC
The DNA here is from genome assembly GCA_004916875.1 of Botrytis galanthina. Classification (NCBI taxonomy): domain Eukaryota; kingdom Fungi; phylum Ascomycota; class Leotiomycetes; order Helotiales; family Sclerotiniaceae; genus Botrytis; species Botrytis galanthina. The sequence continues at coordinate 7,560 of PQXL01000312.1, forward strand.
AAAGTCAAGCCGAAACCGCGAAAGCTTGGATTCTGCAGCCGGTGATGAAACGATGGGAATGGATATGGATATGGACATGACTGCTGCAGTGGGTCGTATCATACCTTCGACTACGGACGAGACCGAGGAAATGGAAATGGATATGGATGTGACAGTTGGTATGGAAATGACCAAGGCTTTAGGTGGTATTCTACCACGATTGAATGCTGGAGATCGAAATCAAGCCAAGAAGATTATGGAAATGGAAACAGATCTTGGTAGTTCACCATTCCGAGTAGATGTCCCCGCAAATTCTCCACCAAAGCCCATTAACCACAATGCTTTGACTGTGGCACCAGAAACTGGCAGCCCAAGCTTCACGGCCGGATTCAAAGGAAAGGGTCTTCGTAGAAGCATGGAGCGAATCTCTACAACGCCCAAGTCTACACCAAAGTCTAAGATGTTAACGCCAGTCAAGAAACCTACTACTCCACAAAAACAGCTCACTCCACAACCTGCTCAACCATCTCATCCTGGCAAAACTCCACCATCCAAGAACATTCTTATGCGTACAGGATCACCAAAGAGACTTTTCAAGCCTGATCTTAAAGAATCATCTTCTACTCCTCGTACAGCTTCAAGTAAAAAACAAACACCTAACAAATTATTCAAGCAAGATAGCAATACGGGCCTTTCAACGCCTAACTTTATTCTAACACCGCAAAAACGATTGTCTACTGGCATTGGTCTCGATAGAGTTGGACTGGGGTCACCAAAAGTTGCTGCATTGTTAGACCGACGCGGATCGATTGGAGAACAGGCACGATCATTCACACCTACCCAGCCAGCGGATTTGAATCGTGGTGTACGATTCCAAGATCCTCGCATTATGGAAGCGGAGGTTGACAGGGAGAGAGAATTAGAAGAAGATAGAGAAAATGGTCGTAAGATAATGGAGCGTGAAGCAGATCAAGGTGAAGGGGAAGAAAAAGACGCCACTTTGAACCTCAAGGAAATGATCAGCAGTCTTACTCCTAAGAAGAAGTCAATGAAAGGTCGCAAGAGTTTGCATGCCGGTGCCGCAATTGGACTTTTGGGAAAACGACCCGCTGAGTTGGATGAGGATGATTCTGATGAAGATGATAGTGGTATGAAGCGACTGAGAAATCATCAGGGCAGTCCTGTTAAGAACGTCCATCTCCAAGGGCCACCCACCAAGGAACAAACAACAACTGGTCGCCTGACCCGATCGAGTCGAAAGAGTATGGAAGACTCGACTGTTCCTTCTATCACTCCTACTCTCACTACTTCACCCATCAAGGACACAATCACCACACCACGTGATCAAGGACGTTTCAAAGATGCAGAAGCCAATTTGACTGAGCCTGTCGCAATTCCCTTCAAGGAGACAGAACCAGTTGAATATCCAAAATTGCCCGAGGAATCCCTGGACAATGAACGCATACAGTTGCAGGATTTCTTAAATATGACAAGTATTCGATTCATGGAATTGACAACTACCAAACGAAGGCATACAATCGCACCAAAACGATCTAGTGATGGACCGATAAGAAACCGACTGTCGGATCAAACCAAGGTTTCTCTTGAGGATTGCGTTGCTGCGGGTGCTGCTACCATTCCTATGCTTGAGTTATTTCAGCATGTAAGTTATCCACACAAATTCCTTATGATAGCGCATGGTCATACTGACACACCTAGGCTTGTCATGAACTCAAAAAGTATATATCCGATGGCCGGAAAACAGTTCGCGAGATCGAGAGTGAAACCTTCGAGGAGAATCCTCCACTCTTCCGTGAATATATTTCTGCACCGGCGGATATGAAGGTTGTCATGGATAATCAACTCAAGAACGTCAAGACACATTCCCGTCTTCTCAGTAAAGGCATGTGGTATGATTGGCGATCAACTTTACTTGAGACTGTTAAGGATGAACTCGTTAGAAGTGCTGAAGGCATGATTAATGATGAAGAAATCCTTGACAAACAACAAGCACTGCTAGATGCTGTGCTTCCAAAGATGATCAAACGAGCTCAGCAACTCCAACATGAAGAGACCAACCTGAAGACTGCTGCTGAAGAAATTGCTAGCTGTGATCCTGAAGAGCTCGGTGAAGCTCGACAGCAGCTGATCACTGTTGAAGCTGATGTTGAAGCAAAAAGGCACATGATTGAGGAGTTGAAGAAACAGCTTCAAGCGAAAGAAATTGAAATTGAAGCTGGCACTGCCAAAAAGGAAACATATTTGGAAGAAATTCGTGAAGCGGAAAAGATTCGAGAGGAGTGCCGAGGTTGGAGTTCGAGCGAGCTTAGCAACCTTAAAGGTATATACCAGTTTCTGACCATAATCTATTGACGTCGCTAATAATTTTCTAGCAAAAGTGGATGCTCTCGAAAAGAAGCATGGTTGGACTATCACCGGTGTCTCTGGAACAACGACTTCAATGACTTATCGAAAGGAGATTGAACTTGTATTTGACGCAGCTGCTTTCAAGTCAAATGCTTCGAGCAAGATTACAAAGCCAGCAAATTCAAGAATCGATCTTTGGTACATCGCCGCCAATCGAGAATACAATCCATTAACCCTCACCCCCGAAAAGGAATTTCTCCTCCAATGCATCCGTGATCACGTTCGAGGATTACCACAATCAGAAACCGAAATCAAGACCCTACTCAATTCTGTTAGCGTCGCTTGGAACAAAGCAGCAAGAGTAGTGGATGACATTCATCTACTAAATATTGTTTGCCCAACTGTTGTCACCAAAACATCGGATAACTCCATCCTCGTCAAGTCAAAGTTGTTGATTGCGGCTCTTAACACAAAGGTCGAATTAGCATTTAGTCTCATTAGTCACAGCACAGACGAAGGATTTGATGTGGAGATTTCCCCAGTTGCAAAAGTAATTTATGGAGAAAGGTTTAATGAACCGAAGATGAGGGAGTTTCTTCTTAATAGACTAGGCAATTATGCTAAGGAGAAAGGAGATGGAACTAATGTTTCTTGGGGCTCAGCGGTAGCTGAGTTGGGGGATAAATTATTGGCGAGGGGAAGGAAGTAAGATGTATAGGATTGAGATTTTATGTTCTGAGTTTTGATTCAGCGATGGTTATTTAGTCTTGATGAGTTTAATGATGATTATGAAATAGGGATTTGATATCCATGGAGTAAGGGGTTGATGTTTCTATGGTAGCGTGGGATATTTGATAGGATTTTGAGAATGGAAGGTTGATGTTTAGTCTTTGTTTATGATGAATTGTTGTCTACTTATTTGTTTAAATGTTATAATTCTAGTAGATGAACCTACCTAGATGGTTTTGTACCATTCTGATGATTGACTTTCATTCTTCTCGTGAAATTCAGGCTTTGTATCACATATCTAACTAAGTTCACACAGGAATGGAAATTCACCGCCTTTGTGCTTGCAGATAAAAGTGGTTTGTTGAATATTGGTGCACACCTGGAAGAAATGTTGATCGAGTAAAACTTACAATATACTGAGCAGCTTTTAGATTCAAGATTCTGGATTATGTATGATTATTTATGTTCTACTACATATGTTTCAGTCTATAGCTACCGGATATCAATGTATGAATCCTCGCTGGCGCCACAGCGACGTGAACCCTTGTTCAATCTAACGTCATAATTTATATACTTAGTAATGTCCAACCCTAGCATAAAACAAACAGCTGAACCCAAACTTCTACAATAAATATGGTTTCATATCCATAGCTGAATATATTCTCGATTCAATCTTCCTTTCCTTTCCTTTCCTTTCCTTTTCATTGAATTCGATTCGATTCATTCATCATGCAAATCATCAATATCCTTTCTCTTGCATTCCTCCTGTCGAATATCAACGCCCTATATCTCTCAGCTAAACAACATCCCATTACACCACCATCTTCCCCCTTACTACCACCATCCCAAAAACAATCGCTTCCTCAACCTCTCATCGGTTTCGGAACATGGAATCTAAATCTTTCTCCTGAGAATACAACTGCAGCCGTCGCGTACGCAATTGAAATTGGCTATCGACAAATTGATTGTGCGGCTGCGTATGGGAATGAAGTGGCGGTAGGACAAGGAATTAAAGAGGGGTTGAAGAGAGCTGGATTAAAGAGAGAGGATATTTGGGTGACGAGTAAACTTTGGAATGATCAGTATGTTGTTGTTGTTTTAATTTTCACGTGGTTGTATAAGTTGGGCTTGATTGATTGAGGATTGTCTGGTAGAAGATTAACTAATTGTCTGATGGAATAGTCATGGAAGTTATGAAAATGTGGAAAGGGGGTTGAATCAAACTCTTCAAGATCTAGATCTCGAGTATCTGGATTTATATCTCATACATTGGCCTATTGGATTCTCATCTAACGGAACCAAAAATCTCGATCACGTCCAGGTCCGTCTTCATTTTCCTCCATATTCCCAAATCCTAACTAACACGAAATAGACTTATAAATCCATGATTTCCCTTCCCAAATCTCGTGTTCTCAATATCGGGGTATCTAATTTCTCCCCGCTCCAACTCAAAAATGTCGTTTCGACTGGTACGATGCCTTATACGCATCAAATGGAACTCCATCCCTATCTGCAACAATCAGCGTGGGTAGCGACGCATAAAGCTCTCGGTATTAAAATGACGGCGTATTCTCCATTGGGAAATACTAATCCGACTTATCATTCATCTCCTTCCTCAGCACTCTCATCTTCTTCTTCTTCATGGACATCATGGACATCTCTCTTCCGCCCCTCCTCAAAACCAAAAGCTCCACCTCTCCTCCAAAACCCCATTCTCCTCGACATTGCCGAACAAAGAAATTGTTCCCCAGCACAAGTAGCATTGAAATGGAATATGGGGAGGGGTATTAGTGTGATTCCGAAAAGTAGTCATGAGGAATGGATTAAGGAGAATTTGCACGCGGAGGAGTGTGGGTTGACGCATGCGGATTTGACAAAGTTGAGGTTTGTGGGGAGGAAATGGTTGAGTCGATTTAATAATCCCGGGGAGGAATGGGGGGTGCCGCTTTTTGAGGGGTTGGAGGGGGTTTAGGGAACTGGAGTTGTTGAGGAGAGGGTGGAAGGGGGGGGGTATACAGTAATAGGGACTTGATTCGAAAAGTATTGGAATTGGACTTGTGCTTACGTATTACAAAGGGATGTGAATAATGAGTCTGAGAATCTGAAATGAAGTATCTGGATGTGTGATCTCTTCATGGTGAACGAGACTCGTGTGATTGATGTCTCCAGTTTGAACGATGCGTTTGATTTCCGGTAAGAATCTTTCGCATCATTTCGAAAAATTCGTCCTCATTTGTTTTTGTGTATGAGAATGAAGAGGAAAGATTATGGATATATACTCAATAGCACATGACAAGACTAAGATCTACAGCGAAGCTTTCCACGCTAGCTAGCTAGGTAGGTAAGCATATTGCAACTCCACACAGGAGACGGGCAAAAGATCCGGTACCTGCACACTTTCCCACACCAGTAGATTGGGACATTTGGATCATTTTTTTCGGCAGAAATACTATCTCAATGCCCGCACTCCTCTCCCAATATTTAATATCGTTGGATAACGAATTGAATAAGGAAGATTACATGGTATCATATCTACCATAGTAGAGTTCTCCTGCACAGCCCTCATATAGTATCTACACTGTACGTGGATCCCATTTGACTCATCCCATGTACGTGTTCAGGTGAGTTGATCAAAGGATTTCTGATTACTCGGGAATCCGAGTCTTGGGTAATTAATATACCTAGTAGTAGAATTGTCAAAGAGCTATTCATTCTTCTTTGAAGAAAAGAGAAAGTGAAAGGAAAACTTTACAGATGTATAAATCATCTCGTATACCCGAGCCAAAGTGAGGAAGGAGTCTTCCAAGCGAGAAGTGATTTTGTGTAATATGATCTGAAAGGATGATATATCAATATTTGTTCTCTGGATTTACTCGCACGTTCGCGGCCGAGGGATAAGAATTCTGCGCGCTCTTTGGGGAAAATTCGTCATGTACTTTTTATTCTTCGAGTACCTAGGTAGGGATTTACTCTCATCTAGAAGATCTTCACAACTATCTATCTAGATACCGAGAGCCAAACCCGCAAAAGCAAGTTTAGTCGGCGTTGAGATGGAGAAAGTATGCTAGCTCGATTATAGTAAGTGAAAGGTCGTGGTATCCCGAGTATTTGGTTTCTAGTGCTAGTTTTGATTTATATTGTGTTGTATTGATGATTGCGTTTCTTTGATCTCGTGGGATTCTATTTTGGAAGGGAGGTATAATATTATATATATATATACTGGGATTTTGTCACTTATTTGCTTGCACCTACTCAACTACTATGTTTTATCGATACCAGAAATAAAGCTACGATTGTTTTCCCAAGCTTGAAATCTTGGGAATCTTTACGTTATGAATCGTGGAGGAATAATGATGCGTTGCTTTCTTTGAATTTGAAGTTGGAGTCAACTTTCAATTTGGATTGGGATTTGCATTTGCTTTCATACTCCTTCTTTCTTTGAATTAATATACTTCATAACTCCGTCATTTCCAATCCCAAATTTCAACTTCTGAGATGGAATATCGACATAGATTCGCTGAATCTTTCTTTTGGAATGCATAGACTTTCTTGATCATGTTAGTCCTTTAGAAATTAGGCTATCGTATTGTCAAGAGTCGAGTTTATACATGTTGACCCTTTGTATCATGGGAGAAAAGGTATCGTCGAAGAAAACATCTTCTCTCTAGAGATTGGAGATGGGTAAGAATGAAAAGTTGACAGTGAGACGGGGCGAGTACTTAGGCCTACGATGAAAGAATGAAATACAATCGAAAGGGTCCATGATTCAATTCAGTCAAAAGCTTTTTCAAAATTCAAGAGGACAGGCTAGAGGCTTTGAAGTCAAATTCTCGAAGATCCCAAAATGCTCAAGTTCAATAGGTTAATGTCCGCACTGGTTGACATTATATTGTAGAGTGCTTCATTTTGTATACTGCTTTCATTACATCAATCTGCTTTCCTGCTTTATTATTAGTCTACTCGGCAAGTATTGAAGTCGAGATAATCAACACTGCTCAATTTCATGGTACTAATAAAAATATTCAATTATACCTACCCCATGGTGTCATATATATTGATTTCTCTTGCCGTTACCTACTCATATGTAAGTAGGTAGTACGTACTAATGCTAGTGCTAAGAGCAAGCGTGCCTCGTATCTCGTATCTCGTATTGACCCCGAGATAAACGAGGCAAGGGGCCCACTTATACTCACTTCCACCTACTTCTTCATGTTTACGACGCGATGTCTTTCGCAGCATTGCGATTGATGTGGGAAATCATTTACATTGTTGGAGATTTCTGGAACGGAAAATATCGTCATCGATGGTTCATTTTACATTGTCAAAGCTTATTCCTCGTATGAGTCGTATCGAGCACGACAGCGATGGTTATGGTTGACATGTATAAATATACAAGCCATCATGAAGAATTCCTCCTCATCATTCCTTCATTTTCTCCCTCCCCTTCGAAATACACACTCTCCCGGAGAATCATAAAAAGACAATGGCATCTCCGTGTAATATCTCTAGTATCCCCTATCCAGACTTACCCGGTGCTTCATTCCTCTCTGGCACAGCTGTACCAGTGCTAAACTATACCGGGTCGATTTTACCGCTTAACCAAGCAACCACTATCAATATCACTTCACTGGACTTCTGCAACATAACACTTACATATACGCATCCGGGTCAAAACGATACTGTCAATGTGAAAATCTATTTACCTTCTTCTTCATCCTGGAATGGTCGATTTATGGGAACAGGCGGCGGCGGATTTAATACCGGGGGCATCGACGCTTATATGACTCCTCCGGTGTCTGAAGGTTACGTTGCAGCTGGTACAGATGGTGGACACTATGTTGACAATGATGATCCCAACACCACCGGGTTCTACGCAACAAATTGGGCTCAGGTATCACCTGGAAATGTCAATTCATATCTTCTACAGGATTTCGCCGCAGTCTGCCTCAATGATATGACGATTATTGGAAAATCAGTCGCATCTTCTTATTATGGAAAGGATCCGGACTATTCATACTGGAATGGCTGTTCGACAGGTGGACGACAAGCTATGATGATGGCACAACGGTATCCAGAAGGATATGATGGCATTCTAGCTGGTGCACCGGGAATCAATTGGGCAGAGTTCATCCCCTCGTTGTATTGGCCTCAATTTATCATGAATCAGTTAGGAGTCTATCCCAGTGCGTGTGAATTTGACGCGATCCTGGCTGCGGGAATTGAAGCTTGCGATGGTCTTGATGGTGTTATCGACCGGCTCGTGGGTGCACCCGATCTCTGCAATTTCCAAGCAAACTCTACCGTTGGAAGGAACGTGAGTTGTTCCGATGGAAGTACGACGATCGTTTCCTCGGCCGCTGCACGGGTCGCTCAAGCGGCGTGGGAAGGGCCGAGAACAGGAGACGGCAAGTTTTTGTGGTATGGCTTCAATCCTTCGACTCCTCTCAGCATCGCCACTGCAATCACCGTGTGCGCAGACGGAAACGCAAATTGCACACCTATCCCGGTTCCGTTCTCGGTCGACTGGATCAATCTCTTTGTTGTGAAAAATGCATCGTTTGCGCTTGATCATGTCACCCAGCGAGAATTCGCACGTCTTATACATTCATCTGTCCAGCAATATGCATCGATCATCGGAACAGCGGATCCCGATCTCTCGGCATTCAAAGAGACGGGAGGGAAAATTCTTTCGTGGCATGGTTTGTCGGATCAACTTATTCCTCCACTTGGGACGGAGAAGTATTATCGGGAAGTCGAGCAGAGAGATTTGAACGTGAGAGATTTTTATCGATTCTTTGAAGCGCCGGGTGTGCAGCATTGTTCGGGTGGGAATGGACCGTATCCGGTGGATATGATGGGGGCTTTGGTTCGATGGGTTGAGCAGGGTGTGGCACCTGATGTGCTGACGGCAAGGACGACGCCGACGGGAAATACAACGGTGATTGAGAGGAATTTGTGTCCGTATCCGTTGGTGGCGAAGTATGTTGGTGGGAATTCCAATGTGGCGAGCTCGTTTGTGTGTAGTTTGGAGTTTTAATGGGGTGTTGGGTTGAATGGTAGAGTTGAGCTGGGGAGTTGAATGGTAGAGTTGAGCTGGGGAGTTGAGCTGGGGAGTTGAATGGTAGAGTTGAGCTGGGGAGTTGAGATATTTGGTGGATGATTTGATATGGGTTGTGTGTTGTTGGATGCTGGATCTGGATGCTTGATATTGGATGTGAGATGCTAGATGCTGGATGCTAAATGCTAGATGTTGGAGAAGAGAAAAGAAGCCTTTCGATTCGATGTAATGAATTCCCTTGTACTTTATCCTGCCACCATTTGTTATTATCTCTCCAGATACACATATATATACTCCAAATGAACAATATAAAAGTCTCGACTTACACTTCCCTACATCTCAGAAGCAAATGATCATCGATGAAATCCTCTTTACTCTTTCCTCTCGCATATAATCATCTGGGATTCATCATCTACCTAGCTGGGTAGTCATACCCGTCACTTATCCTCCTCTCCTCTCCTCTCCTCTCCTCTCCTCTCCTCTCCTCTCCTCCTCTCCTACACCCAATCCATCCACCCAATCCATCCACCCAAAACTCAAAACAAAACAAAACAAAACACCAACCGGTAATAAAACAAAAAAGTGCTCTTATTCCCAGACGATGTAATTTTCCTTAAAAAGTATGGAAATGGTGCTGGCTGGTGAACGGAAAATGGTCAAGAAGGGTTTTTGAGATGTGCAACAAAAGATTTCTTTGGGGAGGGGACCAATGAGAGGGAGGTGGCGTGATGGGGGTAACGTGATGGAGTTGATTACGTGGATTAGATAGGTAGGTAAGTAGGCAATTGGGTTTTTGATTGGGGAGATATGGGAGGGGTGGATAGTAATAATAAGTGTGTGAGTAGGTAGTAAGTGAGTAATAAATGAGTAATGGGTATGTGGGTATATTGATTGATTAATATTCACATAGCAATAACATAAATCCAAGTACTACATGATGGAATGACGAAGAAGAAGATACCTGGGATATCTGGGTTGGAGATTCATATGTGATGTATGTATCTATGTAGATGACTTGTCATTGAGGTTTGAATCACAATTTACATCATATTGACGTCGGTGAGAGCTTGATGAAGACGACAAGGGAGATGGTCATAGGGAGGATGAAAGGATTGATAGATATACTATGGGATCATCATCATTGGAAGGTCCCTTGGAGTTCAAATTTGCAGATATAAAATGGGAAATATCAAGGTCAACACCAGTACCATCACCAGTACCATCACCATCACCACCATCACCAGTACCATCACCATCACCACCATCACCACCATCATCACCAACGTAACTAGAACTCTGATATCAACTTTGAATTACCCATCAATGTCACTCTACAGCTTCATCCTTCAATCCCCATCATCCAGTTCTCAACCTTAGACCTCTCACCTTCCCACTTCTCACTCCCACTTTCCATTCTCTCCAATCAAACCACCTTGCTGCCGAGGTACCTTGGTGGTCTCATGAGAATCACTTCAAAGTTTCCCATCAATGACTCCTAATATTCACTCCAGATACTTTACCAATTTGAAAATTCGAATGAAAATTTCATCCTTTGCACTGCCTCCCAACCTTACCGCCTTGAACGGAATTTTTCTATTGGTGATATCTGCCAAATAATTCACCACCAGCGATTGCGCCATTTTCTGCTACATCCCATTTCCCCAAAACAAAGACAAATTCACTTTATATCTCACATGCGCCGCGTCTATCGGAAAGACGGCAGAGAAATAAGGTTGGGAGAAAGAAAACTTGCGCAATCTCATTTCCCAACAGACGCCGACAAGGTGTTCTGCCTCACTTTCACCCATTTCCCCTCACTTCTCTCTCTCATTTCCCCATATTCACTTTCAAGCCGCAGAGAACAGAGAAAATTTTCCTCTCAAGCGAAGTGATCTAGCGCACCGAGATCGATTCCCAATTAACTTAAATACTTCCACATCCCCCGACCTCTTTTTGATTTCCTTTTTTCTCGACACGAACCTTTTCCAGACTGGAGTTGGTTCTTTTCTTTGTGGACCAGCCATCCGCATCGAATTGAACTGACTCCATGTCTTGGACCAACATCTCAATCATCAAAGTGCCGCCTTGGATCTTTGTTATTCTTCCATTGATTTGTTCTTCGCCGTCCCTCCTCCGTTCCCTCCTTCTTACCTTCTCTTTGTCGGATATCAACCTTCACCATTTCATTTTGGTCTTTTTTGTGTAGTGCCTGCTGCACAAGATTGATCTCTTTGGTATTGGTCTAACATTTTAATCATTGAGTGCCTCCGCCTACCGATCTCAATCATTCTTTTGTTCCTCATTATCCTTCAACCCCTTCTTGTTCGTCGATACCATCGCCTTCGCCTCGATTTGCCTTTTGCTTGTAGTGCCTGCTGCAAGCGATTGACCATCTCGACCCGATCCAACATTTCAATCATTGAGTACCTCTATCCATCGATCTCAATCATTCATTTGTTCCCGGTATCCTCGACTTCTTCGACAACGACCATTCTCTAGAAGGACTTTACCAACCTTTCTGGTGTAGCGCCAACTGCAACTGAAACTGGTTTACTTCGTCTCTTGAACAATCGTTGTCTCCTCCCCTTCAATCGACCAAACCACTCGATCGAGCCTCGTCAGATTTCGACCTTGCAAGTTCTGTGTAGCGCCAACTGCATAGAATTCGCAACCTCCATTTCTCTCGACTCGCTCATCTTGTGGACCACTGGTCACCTTCAACCTTACATACGACTCGGACTTTAGGAGTGTCTTTTCTTTGTAGCGGCCGTTGCAAAGAATTGACATATTTTTCGTCTCGACATCACTTGTTTGGTATATCGACAATGCAAAGCCACCTACCCTTTGTACATACCACGCTGGTCCTTTCACCGGCGACCCATTCGCACTATTCTCGTCTGCGTCTGGTCTTCTCACCCTTTTCCGACCTTTCTTATGTAAGTTTTTCCTCATATGCTCCATCACTTGAACATCATACTAACTACATACAGGTGTGTCTTTTCGTGTGCTTGTTTGATTACGGTCAACTCTGACCGGTTTGAGTTTTGGTAAGTTCCTGACTTGATCATGTCGTCGCACCACCAAAATGCTAACACCCATTGCAGAATGGATTTCTCCTCTCCTTTTGCGTGCTTTCTTTGGTTACGATCGACTCTGTCTCCGTTCGAGTTCGGTAAGTTGATAACGTCGTCGCACCACGGCCAAAATACTAACACATCTTTTAGAATTGTTCTCTTCTTCCTCCTTTCCTTTCGGTTTTTCCTTCGGTCTTTCCTTTCTCGACAATATTTTTATCATTTTTATCCGGTTCGACAAACATTTTTATTATTCTTATCGCAAGAAGTATGTATTTACATAATTCTCACTCCTCCCCCACCTCTTCCCTTGACCAATTCTAACCTCAAACAACAGGTGTTCGCAGTTCGGAATGGTGTGGTTGCAGGTGTGATGAACTGGTTGGGCGGGAACCCACTTCTTCATGATCCACCTCTCCACTTACCATGTCTTCGTCTCCCTCTGTTGGTTCTACCAAACTTTGTTGTTGATCCTTATACGGTCTCCCTCGATGAACCATACGTCCAGTGCGGAGGTTCTTCGTTTCGCAGAGCTGTATGTCCCGGTCGCCGATGGCACGACAGGATGCAGTTTCTGACGGGAGATCAGGTCGAGTAATAGTCAGGACGGTGTAAATACAGCAGGCTGCGTCGGCAGGAAGCTTGAGAGCCCCCTGACTTCCTTCTCACTGACCATCGATAGCCTGAGGAAAACACCAGGACGGCAGGCACACCCGAGAGGGCTCGTGACCGACTTAGCCTAATGGGACTCAGGAAGACGCGGGACGTCCCCCGTTGTCTTTCAAAGCAAATATTACAACCGAGTGAGGTATTACTAACGGGTACGGGATCGACATTGACTGGTGATAGTGAGTTGGTTGGTGACTGTTGATGTGGTGGGACGGTTTTGCTGGGGATTCTGAGGTGGTGATTGGTGGTGTGGTTGGTGATGTGGTGGTGGTTGAAGTTTCGAGGCTGCGGCCCTTCTTGTATTTGGGGTCAGTTGTGTTTTCAGGCCTGGTGGGCTGGTGTTGACTTCGGTCAAAGGAAACAGAACTGAATTTCAATTTGCACTCGTGCAATTGAAGCTTGGTGGTGTAGGAGTATGGCAGTGTTGGATTACGGTGGTGTTGGATTAGAAGATAAAACCCAAAAAAACTCGAAAAACGAAAACCTCAAAAACACACGAAAAACGACAAAACACCAAAAAAAGGAAAAAGTCAGGCTTGACTTTCACCAAAAGTCCGCTTTGGTGACGGTCGAGGAGGGTTTCTTGTGGAGGAACAGCTTGACTTGAATATTGTAATAACAATTTTGTACAAGTACCTTTGATTTCCCTTTGTGAATGCACTTGATGAACATGACATGTCTTGTGATTTCCACCAACCTTTCCTCTGACCCATTTCTCTCTTCTTGTCCCTTGTATTTACTAATATATCACTTGAGAAACATTCAATCATATTCCCGACTTTGAGAATCCCAGAATACTATAAAGCGGGAATGCTTTCATGAGGTTCATGAGGTGGTGGTGCATCGAATTCTGATATCTATCCACATCATTGACCTTGCATGAAAGTAACAAAAACCACACTACATCACACCACCACACCATACATACCACCTCTCCGTGGTTGATTTGCATACAATGGTATGGTATATGGTATATGGAGTACATATTCCCTCCCTCCGTTCATTTCCTACCAAACACTCACTTTTTCCTCTCCTCCCACCATATCTCCTTGGTCTGGTTACTACCGCAAATGCAATCACAATCGCAAAGCAACCACGATAAGGTTAATGATTTCTATGAATCCCATCCCATCTCATCACATCACATCACATCCCATCCCATCTCATTCTATTCTACGACAAATCAATCCCAAGGTATACTATATTGAGAGAGGGAGAGAGAGAGCACCAGGAATTCGAAGGAGGTGATATTGGGAAATTAGCACATTAGACGCACGGCGCATTTTACGATCCTTAACCTTACATCAATCAACCTTACATTCCATTCCGCCAACCACACATCATGAACGTCGAACGTCGAACTTCAGGTAACTTGGAAGCGTTGATTGAGAAGCACCTTGGACTTAGCCCCGGCCCCGGGGACGCGAATTTTGGACTTGGATGTTGTTCCTCGAATTTTTCGCTGCAGCTTGCGAGTGAGCGAGCGAGTGGCTGGGTGTTGGGTGCTGGGTGATTGATTACTTGCTTTTTTGGAGTATGCGGTCGGTTTTTCTATCTCGAACATTAATTGGGAAGTACTTTGAACGCGAACCCGAACGCGAACGTCGATATCTCTGCCGCGAGCTTACATGTAAGTACTGGCTGGCTGGCTGGCTGCTTGGTTGATTCATTAATTTTTTTGAATTGCGTATTTTTGCTATACTGATACCGATATTGAATATTGTTGTGAGAGATGGTAGGGTAGGGTAGGTAGGTAGGTAGGTTGTGTGGGTAGGCAGGGGATTGCACTGCTGCTGCTGGAGCGGTAGTTTGCATGATTCTGCATGGTTTACGCGTCTTGCAATCATTTGATATGATGGAACAACCAGGGAATGGAAATTTCATGGACAGATGGATGGGTGGAGGGGTTGATGCGGGCTGCTAATTACTATTTGGATCAAGTATTCATAGGTACTTTGCGAATATACTACTGTATGAACATACCATGCGCAGCGAGCGAGCGATACTCGAGATGCGAAACGGATTACCAGGTTCGCACACAATGAGGAAATGGATATAGGACTCGAAGAGCGCTGAGGGCTGCAATGAAGGTGCATGAGGGAATCACAATACATAATTCACGGCTGCATTCGTGGGCGTGCGGAAGAGTTTATATGATTGTGGAAGGATATCCTAAATACGAGTACATGATGGTGGTTGAAGACCAAGCAAAACGCAAAACACGAAAGGAGATAAGGAAAAATCTGTATATGGAAAGAAAAATGCACCTCCACCATGTCCTGCTTGTCGAGCATACCAGATACCGAAAGGTTGGGTGGAGCGGGCCTATAGCTGGAATGATTTGCTGTTGGTGCAGAACATTCAGACAGGCTTGTTCTCAGAGAACGATTCTTGGCCGTGAGAAGTTGCGAAAGAAGACGCTGATTCAATCCAAAACATAGGGAGAGTGGAGCGGGAAGTTATAAATGCAGCTGGTATTCCGCATGCCAGACCAATCTCGGTTTCGTACATGTGTGCAAAGCATTCGCCATTGCTTTCTTATAGCAATTTATAGACACGTGGAGAAGTGCGAGTAGCTCACGGAACCTCAAGAATCGATATGCTTCGGTTGTACTCGAGGTTGGAATACTCACAATTATTTTTTCAAAATGAAAGTATCGCGATTAAAGCCAAAATGTTTATTGAGTCGTTTTTTCAAACCACGAAGTTGGATGAGGTCGAAATACAGATCTGGATGGGGTCTGTGACAGCCAATCTTTTTACTATCGCCCCAGTCAAGATGTGCGGCAGGTTGAAACTCAACCGCAGAACCTCTACCTTCCCATGATTCAAAACTAGTTTTACGCATCGCGCGTCTGAAATCCTTCCAGCTGACAGAACCAGTATCTTGGCCACCATCTGGATCAGAGTACATAGAGGTGAAAACACCCAGTGTCTTTATATCGACTTTAATTTGCAGCTCGGTCGTTGTTGTGCCCACTTTTTCGATCGCTGAGACAACTGATACTGCTTGTACCGTATTGCCCGCTTGCGTTGGAGCTACCGTTCGTGTCTTCGTCTTCTCCTTATTGTGCGGAGCTTGAAACATATTTGAATCTCGAACGCCCCAAACCGTTTGAGCCTCCGCGGTAGTCTAATTTGCCTTTTTGTTCTTCGCTTGCAGATCTGACTCTATTCTGGCTCTGATGCTGTCATGCTTTAGCTTGATATTTGCTATATGATCTGCATCAATATCTAGAAAGATAGCATTTATCTCCTCCTCAATATCTTTTTTATTCAAACCATCATATTCCAATGTCGCTCTGAAAAGGTCTCAGGCTCCTTTCCACATTTTGGAGAGGGCAATCCTTGACTTCATGTCGCAAGCGATCCATGCGTCATCCTTTTTCCCGCTCGGGAGTGGAAGCTTCGAAAATTCTCCAAGAGCCTCAGTATTATGAACCTTCATCTCTATCAAGTGCCAATCTTCAGTATCTGTCTCGGCATCTTCACTTCCATTTTCCTCTATATGTTGTTGAGGCTGTACTTCATGTCGTCCATGTCGACTCATCATCTTGTCCATCTCATGAAATGTAGCCCAATCGGAATAAAGCATTGCGAGAGGTTCGTCAACTCGAGCGCGTTGTTCTTTAGTGGCCTGTTGGAAATAATCATTCAGTTACCGAAACATCAATGATCAGTTAAGTCGATATTTCTCATCAGAAGCTGCCATTACCATGCTTAGGCAATAATGCAGGGGATCTTCTTCAAAACTTCTCACGCTATTTTTGAAAAATCCAGGTCTTTGGCTTAAAACGTAACCCGTTATAGTGTGAGAATATTTTATGCAGTTATGTAGTAATACTTCCACTTCACACAGTGCTTTGTTGTATTCCTAAGGGAGACATTCGTCTTTGGTGATATCATGATGGCAGTCGAGTAATACACACCTCTAAGCTTCTCTATTTCGGAAACCAACTTTCTCCAATTCCGCATGATCGTCAGTTCTCTGATAATGTCGCCTGTCTGGATTAGGTGCTTCTTGAAGTTGATGCTTGGGTCTCGAGTGTTTTTTTTTTTTTTCGTTTCCTGAGAGATTCGGCTATTGTTTGGTATATAAGGGATTTGTATGGGGAGCTTGGTGTGGTGTAGTTTGATACTTAAATATAGGGATGGGAGGGGGTGGATGGGTCGAGGAATATAATTTGTGATGGTGATGGTGATTCTGGTGGTGATGTACAGGTAGGAGAAACTAATCGAGGTTCAGAAAACTCATCGTTGCGATCCATTGTGAAAGAGGTGGTAGGTATCATGTGAGCGGGGAAGTTAGATGATAAGGTCCGCAATGGATTCTGGAGATGCATTATGTTATGTTAGAAGAGGGGGGGAAGTACGGGAGTAGTGTGATGGAATGGCTTATCTATTATTCTGTATGTAATGATTCTGTTAAGTCTTCTCCGATAATACGGGGGTGAGAAGGGGAGAAGAGGAGTTTGGGGGTTTGGATACTTTGGCGTAGGTATCTTGATTTGATTTGATTTGATAGGAAAATGCGTATCTACTTTACATTTGATTCTAGCAAATGGGGAGAGATTGTTTTCCTTCGAGACGAGTGAATGTGTGAGATTGTAGGTGTCAATGGTGTTGTTTCGATTTAGAAGTTATATACTGTGGATAAAGGATGCGGGATGGAAAAGAGATTTGTTTTGTTGTGAAAGGAAAGTTATGAGGCAAAGTATAGATTATAACCGAATGGCTGAATTGATCTAGATGATATGTGGAAGAAGTGAGTTTTGAAATTGGTTGTCCCCTAGTTTCAAATTTGATACAGTTCTCGTGCAAACATATTTCCCTAGGAACACACACAAAGCACAAATATAACAGTGAGTGGCAATGAAAGATAATATTTACTAAACTGAGGAGCTCATCATTCATGCCATCATAGACAGAGGCTGTAGGCTCTGGCCCAACATCAAAATCACGATTGACAAAGGTATAACTTAAATCAAAGATTTCCAGTCCTCCTTCCAAGTTCTCGATAGGAATTCAAGAAGCATTTTAGATTTCCGATCAACTCATCAAGTAAAAGGTCCTTCTTGAGGTATCCATATTAGCGATCTCCCACTGGATTCGAGATATCTCACAGCCCGCTTACAATCCAGTCAAATGGCATGCTGCAGTATGGTTGAAATCAACAAATCGCTATAAGGCGTGCGATCAGCATAGTATTAGCGCATGATGGTGAGAATCTAGTAGCTCAATACATCAGCAATACTCATGAAAAATGTATAATTAGCGGGCGCATTGAATATCTACATTCCACAGCGAGATAGCGGTATCCGTATCTCAGAAATAACCGCCTCTACAGATCGACCATCCACTTCGGGTCTTGGAATTCATTCACGATTGCAGTCTATTCATTTTCGAAATCCGTATCCTATATGATAATTTGCTTTCATAAAGAACCGAAAACCCCATGTTCAATATACCTTCGCATATCCACATCAAGTGGACAGCCAGACTTCACTACCATCTCACACATGTATCCGTCAAGCTTCCTGAATCCCCAGCAACTTCGCCACAGATTCCGTCCGCCCGGAGACATGCACTCAAAAGAAGAAACCTGTATTTACCATTCCCAATGTCTACGCTAATTCTGTGAATACTTTCAGACGTGGATGGTTCAGGACAACTGCATTTGTAGGGGCGCGATCCATTATTGATAAGAGATATCCATACCCTGGTATATCAGAAACGGAACAAACTATCTATCTACAGTATCTCAGAAGAATCTTTTACGGTCCTGGGATATATGGTTTTTATAGCGATTTTCGGGGTTGTGTGCGAACATTCTTCTTAAGGAGAAGAAGAAGAAGAAGAAGAAGAAGAAGATACTCGTGTTGTTAAACACTTTGCAACTCCGACACTAGATGCACATGCCACAAGATGGTAAACTACAAGAGGACGAACCTGGTTTTCTTAGCGCCAGAATTATATATTTTCTGGCAGCACGAGGATCTCGGAGATAGTTTGAGAGGAGTACTATTCCCTTCCCTTCCCTTCCCGTCAAAGTGGTCAACTAACTAAGCCCCTCGTAGCCTACGCAATTATTGAGATTTCTGATTTCTTCAAGCTGTATATATATATAGAGGAGAAACATCGTCGTCACCGTCACCCTTTCCAAACATACGAAATGAAGCGAAGTAGAGGTCTGCAGTACAGATTAGTGCGTAAATCACACGAACTAATTCGCCTTACGGAATTCCATCAAGCATGATCCCTGACACCGGGTTAAAATAGTATCAATTCCGAATTTTGAATAACTACAGAAACTTATCCTACATGGTATCAAGAAAGATATGATTTGATGTATGGATGAATACAGTGCACATTATTATAAGTCCACACTACGACTACTCAAGGATTCCTATGTAATTCTTCCGCGTGTGTTTGTTGGTATGTAATGTTTCACTTGTAAGGTTGATCTTATATCATTTTTTGAAGAAATTTTAAGACTTCGAGTGCGTTGTTAGTCATTAGGACCTGTGAGGACCCACTACCGAAGTTTAATATTCTATGCGCAAGAAAAGCGGGATGTGAGATGTTACTTACTCTCCTCTCGAAATGCATCTTGAATTGTATGTTCTATGAGGGTTTTGCATCATTGATCATACAAGAATATTTGCAAGCCTGTTATTCATTTATAGGTTTTTCAATTCTCATGTTACTATCTCTAGGATACCTACCTAGAATAACCATGTATTAGAAGGGGGTTGAATATTTTTAGCGAGTTTCTCGTCCCAGTTTTTCCATCCTCATCGAGTAGGGGTCAAGAATACTAACGTAGACCAGCCACCAAGTCATTTCATGCATAAGGCTGTGATTCTACAAGGACGTGTCTTAGCTAAGAATGCGGCTACAATCAATGTGATTTGCGATTAACCTCCGCGATATCGGAAATTATATTCCGGATTGACATTTCCAGCGACGACTGCTGACTTGCCAAGAGAAAGCATACGTAGCCCCTACTTCGAATTTTTTCCATCTTTTGGGGGCTGGCAATGATATAGAAAATCCATCGTGAAGAGGTGGCACTGGTGAATTTCCAAATTTCCATACAAGTTTCTTCGTAGCCCATACACGGATCTCGCTAGAATCGGTTGTCAAAAGTTAAACTCGCGAGTATCGAGTACCTACTCGATACTCGATTTGACGCCCTCAAACTTAAAAATGAGTACCGCTCGCGGTAGTTGGTGTCGGGACCGAAGATTGCCAAGGAACGCACGCCAATCATGTTCCAGAGATCCACCTGAGCGTGCGGGTATGTGGGTCGAGCCGCCAGTCCCGGTAAGACCCTGACCTTGACGGGTCGGCTATTATCCCGATCAGATCAGATCTGAAATGGTAGACAAGTGCATACCTACTGAGTACCAGCGATATTCAAGGTACCCGACTGTACCAGGCTTCCAGAATGTGGTTTCGGAACCGAAAGTTTAGGCAAGTTGCGATAAGCTTGTTATAACCTTTTTAGCATTGTCGGTCTATTTATTCATTCATTCATTCATTGATATTTGATGATTGAGGATCTGGGCTTCTTAGTTATCAGGTAGCTCCCTGAAATTTGTATTGTTGAGCAATCCATAGACCAATGACACGTGCGTGAATATCTGACATCCCAACACGCTTTTACCAGAACATGCGGTTTTCGAACATCAACTCAAATTACCCACCCCATTCTCAACTGCACGACGATTAAAGTTGTTCTCTTCAGTCTAGTCTTTTTTTGCGGAACCAAAAAGTGTTTTAGTCGCATAGACGTACTATCACATGGTGGGGAAACTTGAGCTCCTACCCTTTCCGACCCAGCTAAGCTGTCAAGTGGACGTTGACTCTCAGTTTCATACTTGCGTTCCTCGATCTGACCAATTACACACGGTGTTTGAAACATGAACCATCACTCGGGCTGTCAGAAAGAAGCATCTTCGCCGCGACGAACCCAGGTTATTCCTCTTGTAGCTTCCCATCTTGTGGTACGTGCATCTAGCATCGGAGCCGCAAACTTCTGGCTGCAGCATGTGAAAGAAATTAGTACAGGGGTTATGATAAATGTATATGCTAGTGGATGGTATCTCCTTGTCTTCAAAGACCCTATCAAATCTACCACCTGAAGCATCCTGATTAAAAAATCTAAGCTTTTCGATAAGTGAGAGATGTGTCAATAAGAGAAATACCGTTCGTGATGTTTTACTACACGTTGAGATTTTGATGATTGGGCTAGCGATAGGAATAGCAAAAACTTGAGTTGGCACTATTCTTTCCCTTGATTGACAGAGGTATTCGAAGTTGCAGACGGTGAAAATCGATGTGTCAACTATATGTCGTTAAAATCGTGGTGCATTATCGGATGAAGAAGTTGAAAACCGAAATCTGAATCTTTAAATCCACACGGCCAGCATCCACACAGCTAGCATCCACCCGTTGTCGAAATGACTACGGAGTACGCGTCTGCAGCCATCAAAGCCGCATTTCCACGCACTGTTCTCGCTTCCCCTGGGTAAACGCTGGATTTTCTTAGATTACGTCTTTGTTAGCCAGGGGCTGATGGATTCAATCAGATAGACATGAATACAAGGGAACTAGATGACTACTATATAATTCGTGGGAGGTCCTCGACGAGTATATTGTTTCATCATCACCTTTTTACAGTAGAGGCCACTGCCATACGATCAATACAAGTTTTTTCTCTTTTCAACTAATTTCACTTGTTCGATTACTTCTCGCAGCCATGAAGATCACCCAGACAGTAGCTCTCGCCGCCCTCTTGGCAACCGTTTCAGCAAAGGCTATTCCCGCTCAACCTAAATCTCAACTCAAGTCCACACCCAAGAAGATGGTTGATACTACTAGCCTCCATTTCTACAATGGCACATGTACTGCAGAAAACATCCGTGTCCGTAAAGAATGGCGAAACATGGCCCCGAGCGAAAAGAGTGCTTATCTGAAGGCTGAGCAATGTTTGTTCAACCTCCCTGCCGCGACCACTTTATCCGGTGTCACAAGTCGCTTTAGTGATCTTCAATCTCTTCATCGTGATAAGACCAATCAAACTATTGACGGGCTCTATGTTCAAGATATCATCCACAACGTCGTAAGTTTTTCTCCGTGAAGAAGGTTGTAAAAACATGAAGCTAATTATCCAAGGGTCAATTCCTTCCATGGCACAGATACTATATGCATGCGCACGAGACTCTCCTCCGTACCGAGTGCGGTTACACCGGACCTATGAGTTGGTGGGATGAAGCTAAGGATGCCGATGCGGGCGACTTCTTCCGATCCGACATGTGGACAGCCGAATACTTCGGTTCAACCAATTTGGATGAAAATGCATGTGTGATTGACGGTGCTTTTGCCAACACAACCGAACATATCGGCCCACTACTCGAGAACACCGATTACTGCTTCTACCGAGCATTTGATCTCACTCAAGTTCAATACTGCACTTCTGAGAAGGTTGCGGAATGCACACAGTACAACGATTACTATAGTTTCTTCAACTGCATGGTTATCTATCCCACCAGTCCTCACGTCGCGGGACACGCTGCTGTCGGTGGAATGGTAAGGAATAAATCTTCCAACTCATCTGAATCATTACTAATAAATACATACAGATGGCCGATATCGATTGCTCGGCCGGTGATCCAGCCTTTTTCATGCACCACAACTATGTTGATCGTATGTGGTGGCAATGGCAACAGGCAAATGCGACATCCCGCATGTTTGACATTAGTGGAAACAGTTTGAACGAGACGTACCTCGCCGAGCAAGGCGACGTGGCTCCTGCTGCAGGCTGGCCTCAAACGACTCTCGAATATACTCTCACCACTGCCGATATCCTTCCGGACATCCAAATCTATGATGTTGTTAACATTCAAGGTGGGTATCTCTGCTACGAGTATGATTATTAAAGAGCTTGTATTTGATGATAGAGTAAGAAAAGAGTGGCAAAGAAAGAAAATGGAGTAATGGATACGGATTATCGTTTGATGAGGTATCAGAGTAGAAAAGAGCTTTATTTCACTGTATATAATTGGGAATAATCTTGCACATAGATAATAGAAACAGAAACTGCCTTACACTTTCAGCGGTTCCTTTAAACCCTCAGACTCTAAAGCTTTTCTCAATAGGGAGTTTTTGGTGTTGTTTACGGATTCAATGTCGTCGCGTAGAGCTTCCATAAACAGCTTAGCTTAAGGTTGTGAGATTGCTACACGTGATCTCTCTGGCCTATTCTATCTGACAAGATCTTTTTGGGGGGAGGGGGAGCCCGAGAGAAAAAAGAAGCCGATTTGACCACATAAATCTTCACTAAAATCTCTGAATTAATTGAATTACAAATCAACTACAAATAAAACAGAAAATATCATACTTTTCACCTCTTTACTGTATTAATTTCCACCTATTTCTATCAAACATTTCATCTCATTCCAGATTCCAGATTTAAGAAGGAGAAATTGGATTATCGAAAGTATTAAATAGTGCCTCTTTTTTCTCCTGCGTAGAAGGGGGTGAGGGGGCAGTATCAAAATCTATATCTACGCACAAACGACTCCATCGAATACTTATTATTATACGATAGAGCCATTTATTCCGGGTCCATCTTCCAAGCCTCCTCAATAATCGCACCATTATCGTTATCGTTATCGTTATCGAGTCACAAAAGACTTACATATACTCATTCGGCTGTATCAGACAGACAGTCGGTGTAATGTATACACACACACACATACACACACATCTCCTCTTCTTCACTTCAGGTCCTGGGGAATTTTCCGAGATCAATTGACACGAAGAGTCGTTAATACATATGTGCACAAGAAAAATGTCGACTCGTTTGGACATTGAGCTACCAAAGTGTCGAGAATGAATCTTGGAATAGCAATCACCAATCAAGAAGCATATGAGCGAGACACTTCTACTGTGCCCTTTATTAATAGAAAAATCATCCTGAAATTCTATCTATCAAAATGCGCTTTCGAAATATGCATATGCAATTATCCACGCTAAAGAATCGTTTATTCATTAATTTTCTCCGACCAATTCATCATCCCCGTCTCTATCCCCATCTAGTTGCACCCTCCTCAAACCTATTCCCCCAAAATCAACTCTTCCAACCTTTGCCTCTCTCCACTCTCCTTCAACATCCCTCTAAACACTCCCCCATCCAACTCCATCAAATCCCTCGGCTTTCCAAACTCCACCACTTTACCCTCACCCAACACCAAAATCTTATCAAAATCCGCAATCGTACTAAGTCGATGCGCAATGACAATCAATGTGCTATCTGTAAATTCTTGCCTGATAGATCTTTGAATCAACGCATCGGTATCCATGTCCACCGCCGAGGTTGCTTCATCTAATACCATGATTTTTGGATGTGAAACGATGGCGCGTGCAAGACAGAGGAGTTGTCTTTGACCTTGCGAGAGATTGAGTCCACCTTCGGTTATTGGTGATTGCAGGGATGTGAAGAGATTCTTGTTTTTCTGGAGCGAAGGAGTCGATGTTCCGGATGTTGAGGGGGTGTTTTGTCCAGTTGGTGGAATAAGCTGTACACGTTCTAGAGCATCTCGGAGTTCCGAATCTGTGTGTTCATCGAAAGCATCCAGGTTAGATCTAACTGTTCCAGAGAAAAGTACTGGATCTTGTGGAATAATGGCCAATCTCGAGCGAAGCGAATGCAAATTGATTTTAGAAATATCGAGACCGTCAATATGAATTGTTCCTTCGCGGGCTTCGAGGAATCTGAAAAGTGCGAGTGTCAATGAGGATTTACCGGCTCCAGTACGTCCAACTACTCCGATTCTCTCACTACGTTCGACTCGGAATGTAAGACCTTTGAGGACGGGTGGAAGATCATCTGCGTATGAGACGACTAAATCATTAACTTCGAGACGACCTTCAGTTGGCCATGCTGCTGGTGGATCTGATCCTTCTAGAGATTCGGTCTTCAGGTTTGAGTATTCAACGATACGTTCTGCCGCCTATAACGTTGAAAAGTCAGTAATTGCCAATGAATAAAAATAACGCTCCGCTGGCCCTCCGGGGGCCATTACCATGGAGGCCGAATAAGGTCATATAAAAAATCATCGAGCGTAGCGAGCAAAAGGGGGTTTGGGGGCCTGCCCCCTGAAAGCGTTTCACTATCTCATCCATCACCTCCGACAGTTGGCATTCTTTGTTGAGAGCCATCCCCTCTCCACTCGAGAAGCTTTCCATAATTCTTTCCTAGCCCTTCTTCCACCCGTAACGCCCGGAATAAAGAAAAAGTGTCAAGACTTACATTCATATTAAGTTCCAAATTAGTATAATGCCTGATTGTCCACATGACCGTTTGACCATAAGCCAGCGCAAAACTCAACGCAAACCCAGCCAGCGCAGCATCAATTTCCGGAAGCAAAATAATGACTATCGCCACAATTGTTGAGAACAATCCACCCACAAAAGCCATTCTCCATCCCATCCATCGATTGAAGACCCAGAGATGCCAGAATGTAGTTGAATGATCATCGATCTTGGCCCACATGCTTTTGATATAGATATCTGTTTTGTCAAATGCGCGGATTGTGCCTACACCTGTAAGAGCAGAACCGAACTGTTCAAAGATGGGGGATTTGGCGGTCGATTCGAGACGTTTGACTTCACGAGCACCAGGGAGATAGAGAAGTGCGACGTAGACGCATATTGCCAAAAGAACTGCAGACATGAGGAGAACCCATGGAGAGACGATTATACTGTCATTATTAGTTTTGATGGAAGAAGAAGAAAGGAATTTGATACACATACCCTGTGCAAATAATTCCAATTAATCCAAAAAAGTTATTCGCTCCAAATGCAAAATCATTGGCCAATCTTCCATCAACCACATTGAAATCGGCAGTAAATCGATTCAAAATTCTACCAAGTGGTACTGTGTCCATCCATCTTAAAGGTGTCCTTAAAACCGTAAAGCAAAGTCTTTCGAAAAGAATCTTGGATGCACGAATAGATCCAGTGTAAACGTAGAAGTATCGGAGAGTTCCTACAACAGCAGAAACTGCCGAAAGAGCAACGTATATACTCAGATAGAACGTAGTGTCATGCTTGATAGCTTCTGTTTGGAAAGATGAATTCTGTACATTTCCATATGAAGGTAAGTGATTGGCCTGAGTGGTGAACATGGAGTTAGTAATGCTAGATTCTTGATAGCTCGCTGTCCAAAGTTTCAACCACCAAGAGCGACCTGAATTAGCGTTAGCAATTGTCCCAAGTAAAAATTAATGAGGAACGATATCTTACCAGTGATCAAGAATTGTTGACCAATGAAAGCAATCAAAACAAGAATCCAGAAAGGCCATCCACCAGAAGCATTAAGATAATGTCCATAGACCTTTACTTTAACACTACCACGCTCTCTTGTCTCTTCTTGAACGAATTTCTTTGGATCGTCCTTTCGTGAAACAACCTTCGCTAACGTATTTCCATCAGTGTTTTCATCGTTAGAAGACACAGATGGATTGATGACTGTAGATGATTCCGATATCGTATTGGGAGCTTGATCCTCAGCGATTTGTTCCGCTGTTTCTTCGTGACTGATAATACGTTCAAGTGTACCCGCTTCTTCCAAGTCCGAAAGAAGACCTGCACTTTCAACCGTCCCATCACCAAGTTCAACAAGATATTTAGCTTTGGCCTTGCAGAGGGCGACATGATGAGTGACGAGAATACGAGTACGTCCGACACCAAGTTCACCAGTAAGACCTTTCTCGTAGATGAAACGACCAACATGAGCATCAACAGCACTGAAGATATCGTCAAGAACCAATATGCCTGCACGGGAGTAGAGGGCCCGAGCAAATGTAACTCTCCACCTCTGTCCACCACTCAAGTTGATACCATTTGCGCCAATTTCGGTGTTTTCACCATCTCCAAGCATTTCTAAATCTTTGCGGAGAGCACAATATTCGACAACCTTTTGATAGCGATCTTCATCAAGTGGTAATCCGAAAAGAATGTTGTCCTTGATACTGGCATTTTCAATCCACGGAATTTGAGCAACGAAAGCAATTGATGATGGAATGATCCAATTATCCTTATTGGCAAGATGGTCATGTCGATCTTTTGCTTTTGGTCCTCGAGGAACATTGACCTTACCAGCAAGAATATCAACTTCTCCAAGAATCGACGCTAACATCAAACTTTTCCCGGTACCAGTTTTACCGCTGATGACACTCAATTCTCCTTCAGGGAAGGAAACATCTACGTTTCTTAAAACATATCGTTCGTTCGAATCCATCTCATCTTCACCCTCAGCACATGGCCATGCGATTGAAGCTTTCTCAAATGAAACATTGGGCGCATCATTGGTGCCTTCGGAAATTTCAGCTCCATTCAGATATCTTTGGATGCGATTAATAGAAATGTAACAATCAATCAAGTCCGTGGTAAGTTCTGGAATGACGCTGAGGGTAACTTCCAGATTGACGAAGACACCTATAGCAGTAAATGCAACCGAAGGCAGAAGAACTCCATTGAGGTAAGCATATACTGCCAACGCTACTGCAGCAAGAGCGATAGGACTTGTGATCCAGCAAAAGAGTAACATCGTATCATTGAGATAAACACTCCATTGCTCGTCCAACTCCTTCTTTCGGACAAGTCCAATTTTGTTGCCCCAATTCGATTCCAATGCGGAGAATTTGATTTGACGGATACCTTGAAGTGCTTCAGTCACAACTGCCATTTTAACATCTCTGACTTTCATTAGTCTGTCTTGAGCTGCTGAATAACGTTTGCTAAAGTAAATGTTAATAGGAACAGTCAAAGACATAGCCAATATTCCCGCCAGCAAACTCTTCCAACCAATGATACTGATCAAGAAAGAAAAGGAGACAACAAGTTTGAAAACCGAACCAGGGAAGTAGTTGTTGAATGAGCAAAAGTCTGAGACTCTCTTAGCATCCACACCGATCAAATTGACGGTAGATTGTTTTCCCTTTGGATCACTGTCCTCTTCTTCCTCTTCCTCTGATTTGTCTTGTGCAATCGACTCTTGAGCTTCTTCGGATGTTACCGTCGACTTCTTTTCAGATCTAGCTGCACCTTTCACATCCTTACGTCTCATAGCTTTTTGGAAGATTTGAGCTGATAACTGGGACCTAATTGGAATGGCAAGTTCAGCCCAAGAAATCCAGAACATCCAGGATTCAATCCAAGCTGCGGCGAGAGTGACCAAGAATAATGTTGCTACCCAAATCCAAGCTCCAAAAGGAACTTCGTCTCCAGGTTGACGACGTTCTAACATTTTCAAAATCTGAAAGGTCACGAATTGAGGTGCGAAATTTCCAAAGGCCTGGAAGACTGTAAGGATCCATTGAATGATGAAAGGTGATTTGTGCGCCAAGAAAATTTCGATCCAAAGTGCCCGAGTATGCTTCCTCTCCTCCCATGCCTCACTGAGATCCTGCGACCTAGTATGATGGTCCATTTTAGGTAGATCTTGTAATTCTAGCCGCTTTCTACTATCGGCCAAAGCCAATAGATCTCCAACCCAGGAGAAAGTATATCTATCAAGAGCAGAAACGGAATACATGGCATCGACGGGGTGCTTGTCTCTAGTCACATGTGGACGACGTGGAAAAGAGATGGCGGAGATGGCGGCAAACAGTGCTAGTAGTAATTGAGAGATGCGGAGCCAGAAAGTCGCACTTGAGCGGAAGTTAACCTGGGCAGACTGATCCTCCACGATAAGACCATCTTGGTAGAGACAGATGGAAAAGAGGCAGACAGCAGAGACACCTGTACGAGCACCATTGGTATATGCTTTGGTAGGGCTTCTGGTTAATATCGTGCTAACCGCTTGAATTAGAATGAATGACTATGGTCAAGTTAGCAAAATGAAACACGTATATGTTGCCCAAAGGCGTGAAAGATGCGACTTGCCCAGAATGCGACATTCAGCCAATCTTCAAGCTTTAATCCATCATAATGAAAGAGATCCAAAACGGCCAGAATTAAAGAAGTTGCAAAACCGAGAAGTGTAGATATAATGAGTAATGTCTTTGGAATTTTTGTTGAGAAGGCCGCGATTGTTTCTTCGGTGGCAACTCCATCTTTATCTGAATATGTATTGGGGATCTGCTTCCCCTTTTCTTGAAAATGAGAAATTATGGAAAAGACGGAAGGGAAAGTCAGAGTGACGACCAAAAGAAGAGCGCAAGTCGCAGCAGCAAGGGAACCCGAATTATAATCGAGCATCTTGAAGTGTCTAGTTCAAGGAGAAGAGAGATGTCAAGTTGCAGATCATTCTTTTTGGGAAGATATCTCTACTTGAACGCAATGGACGAGGGGGAGCAAAAGGACAAAATGTGAATATCAAACGTGAAAAGGTTTCCCCCAAAAAGATTCACACTTTTTCTCTTCTTTGCGTGTGGATGAAGATATATATTGAAGAAGGTCCAATTGCAAGTGGAAAGCAACGGCAGCCTCAGCAAAAACTCAAGAGGTGACTAGGGAGGTAGTATTGTTGACTCATTCGGCAAGATGAATTGGTAGTAGTGTAGTAAGTAGGTCGTGTAGTACCAAGTAAGAAAGAGAGACAAAAAAAAAGGAAAAAGGTATACGATCTATGGATGGATGGTAGGTATACTAGTGAATTGGAGGGAGTGAATGATTATTAATGAGTAAAGATGGAGTGGGCAAGGTAAGATGTGTGTGAAATGAGAGATGGATGGATTTGATTGGTTGGTTGATTGATTGATGGGTGAACATTGAGCTAGATAGCTAGCTAGATAGATAGATATATACCCAGGGAGAAAAGATAGAAACGATGACTTTTATATTCAGATATTAATAAATTCCCAAGAAACTACAGACTACCAAAAACGGCGGGGACATGGTCGAGGTTTATCATTAACCATTTTTTTTTTCTCTTTCTCTCGAGTCTCGAAGGATCAATGTTGGTAGGTGGGGTTTGGGTGGATTTGAAGGTACGTGAGTGGGTGGATAAGAAGAAGGAGTCCAATCCATTTGGAAGATAATGATTAAACTGATAATGATGATAATCATGGATGCTCGAGTATATCCTGGTACAAAACCGTTGCAAGGGAAGAGAAGGGTGGGCGATGTGAGTGGTCAATTACCTCGCAAGTGAATTGATGAGATGTCGGATTCTATATGCGCGCGGTTGATATCGACGACGATGAGTGTTTTTGCATTGAGTGACGGTGAGGTGAGAGGCAAGAAGAACAGAAGTGGAGCAGTGCTAATGTGTATGTATCCTCATATTAACGTTAATAAGGAGTATGTATACGAGGAGTATAAACATTCAACGATACCTACCTACCTACTCACCCACCTACCAATTATATGACGAAAGGTAAATGAGATAAGATGTCATATATTGCCGAGTAGAGCGCGAATACAGCGGAATAGATTATATATAAATTCTCCATATACTCACTCCCCTTCTTTACCCGACTCTTGTCAATATCTTGAAGATGGATATTTTGGTACTTCCCTCATCCTCATCTACTCTGTATATCTCCTCCCTCCCATGAGCCATCATCCCGCCGTAAGATCTTAAAGTTACAAATCTCAAAAGTGGTGGCGAATCATGCTCATCTATCCCAACCATCATTCATCATTCATCCATCTATCTAACATATGGACTAAATGTCGGTCGGTCGGTCATATCGACATCAAGGGTTATCACTCGCCCCCACCATGCATCCGGATCGTTGGGTCCACGACTCACAACCTTTCATCTCGAGGGCTAAATTTCGTGCATATATACTCCGTATATACATTTTGGCCACATGGTGGTTTTCGGGATGCCTCGTTTGATGAATGTGTCTGTGTACCACATCATACGCCATAGCATGCCATGAAACAAGATAATGTTGAGTGCGGCTGGCTGTCCTGCACGGTATCGGTCATGAGTGTCTCGAACCCTTCATGTAGAGGAAACCCTGATATCTTATCTATCACCAAGGTTGACGCTGTTTGAAGAATACACAGAATCCGTCAAGCTAGCCACGAGCTATCGTAATAATACGAGGAACCACATCCAAATGCGAAACGGCTGTTCGTCCTTCCTTTTCAAGCTGACCGAGAGCGGTGTGAATGATCAGGCCGTGTACAGATTTTCAAGACTTGCAATGCAAGGTCCTGGGTTGGGGTTGGGTTGTCAGCAAGAAAAGACTGATGAGATAGAAAAGGTTGGTAAGCATTCAATTCTCCAATGATGAGTGAGGAGAATGATGATTTAGATGGGTTTTACCTAATTCTTACCGTGCTATCGCTGTCCTCTTGGTTCATCGTCGGGTATTCATCGACATATTGTAGATATATGAGAGATGCACGGAGAGCACTAGATCTTCTTACCATTGTGTAACCCACGGTTTCTGTTTCCGGTTCTGTTTCTCTTTTTGTTCCTATTTCTGTTGCTCTTTCTCTTTCTCTATCATCGCTTAATCTTCAAAACTTCCAATGCGCTCCCTGCACGAGACATGAGACCTCCACACCTCCTACAGAGTACACCGATGATGGTTAAAACCCGACGAAACAAAATCTGGTCCCAGACCAGACTCAGACCAGACTGACAAGTAAGATATTCCCCACGATATACGATAGATATACATGGTACCCATCACCCATCACCCATCCACTCACGGAAATGTGAAAAAGAAGGTTTGGAAGATGCATCGGGAAGAATGCTTGATCCATCACCGGATTCAGGGCGGGTGTCAAAACCGGAACCGATTGATCATGCCGACTCGCTCGAGTTATCCATCGACCTCCACTCAAGTACATTAGTTTGACTGCAGTTGTTGTACTGCCAGTTGGAATATGTAAGGTTCATTTGTTGAAGTTTCAGTCGGATTCTCCATGACGTCCTGGGACCGATGAAGAAAGTTTGAGTTGCGAAGTAGGTGTACTCCGTATGTGACCTGGATCAGGTACAGGTAAGAAGAAAGACACAATCTACGAGGGATCTGTACCTGGACGTAGTAGGAGGATAGGACGACCGATTCACGTGGTGAGAATTCTATCATATGATGATCTATTCATCTATGCATTCATCTATCTATCCATCCATCCACCTGTAAATCCATCCATCTAATGATCCATCAATACGTACCCGCGATGTATATCTATTATCAGATGTGACATTATGGACATTCTTACAACACTGGCTAGGCTGGCTCAAGACTCTCGTTTGGCGGCCGTTGATCATGTAACCAATCAATATCAACGATATGGAGAATGAAGGGGTTTGTTTGGGCTGGCGTGGGTCAGGTGTCTTGGGGAACCTCCAAGGTCTGGACAAGCTCTAAACAACGAATGCTTCATTTTATATCGTATCGGTCGATGAAGGAGAAGAATTGGGGAGAGAAGGAGGGAGGAAGGAGATGGTCAAAATTCAAGGAGGATGTTTTGATCTATGTATATATATGTGTATATATGTGTATATATGTGTATATATGTGTATATATGTGTATATATGTGTATATATATAGATACTAGGTCGATAGATACCTGAGTCGGTAATTATTGATATAAATTCAACAAACATGTGATTTTTAAATAAATCGTGGTAAATTCAAGTCTTTTTTATTCACCTATTTATCTATTTATTAATTTATCTAATCATTTATTTATATCCTTCCTCTTTTATCTAGTACTTCTATCTTCTCTCATCAATGCATACACACAGAGAGTCATCATTGGGTATTCAATCAACATCCAAAAACCCCATGAACGCGTAAAACCCCATGAACGCGCAAAAACGTGAAAGAAAATAAGGTTGCCCAGGCCAGCCCAGTAAGCCCAGCCCAGTCCAATACCATAACTTTGCTATCTTGGCTGTGAGACTTTGAGTACTACCAGGT
Organism: Botrytis galanthina; assembly: GCA_004916875.1. Classification (NCBI taxonomy): domain Eukaryota; kingdom Fungi; phylum Ascomycota; class Leotiomycetes; order Helotiales; family Sclerotiniaceae; genus Botrytis; species Botrytis galanthina. The sequence continues at coordinate 40,343 of PQXL01000312.1, forward strand.
ACTGTACAACCTTATGAGACATCTAGTAGATTGTTATTCTTCTTCTCCTCCTCAAACATTCAATTGATCATTCTCGGTCTTGGTCTTTGTACTGAATTCACTGGATTTGATGTTGATTTCATTCTCAATTACGAGACCATTGCAACAACAATATCTTCCGTCCCCTTTGAAGACGGACGTAGCTAATCTTTGGGTACCTTTCTTATCTGCAACTCCAGAGGATGATTAAAGTTTCTATCGTGCTGCAATTCAAAACCACAACCCCAGTACCAGGACCAGCACCAGCAATCCTACTTGACACCCTTTTCCAGATCTTTCAAACGCTTCAATCACATCGTTCTTCTATCTCGATCTAATTTCACCTCTTTCCCATACTCTGCAAACGAAAGGATTGCGAATTGAACTACGAAAGAGTCCTGTTCATCCCTCGGACAAACACTCATTCCAAGACCTTAATTATCGACCTCGAGAACCACCGGCACAATGAAAGCTACACCTTTAATCATCAACTGGCATGATCAGAATTCTCCCATATATAGTTGCGATTGGGAAAAGGCGGGGAAGGGAAGATTGGCGACGGCAGGAGGAGATGGAAATGTTAGGGTACGTTCAATCTCTCTGAATGGGAAATGCGAGAGAAGTACTAATGGGAATACAGTTATGGAAGATAGAATCCGAAGGAGAAGACCGCAAGATTGACTATCTAGCTACTCTACAAAAGCATACACAAGCAGTCAATGTAGTAAGATGGGCTCCGAAAGGTATGAAGGCATCGTTTATACACATCAACGTGGAATGTAATGAGGCTAATCAATCTTGTAGGGGAATTACTAGCATCTGCTGGAGACGACGGAAATGTACTACTTTGGGTCCCTAGCGAAGCTTCAAACATTACACCTGCATTCGGAGGAGATGGATTCGAAGAAAAGGAAACCTGGCGAACCAAACATATGTGTAGATCGTCGGGTGCTGAGATATACGATTTGGCTTGGTCCCCAGATTCCGTGTACTTCATAATTGGGAGTATGGATAATGTTGCGAGGATATACAATGCTCAAACTGGTATGTGATCCATACTTTTGTCATTTCATGGAAACTAATCAATTTTATCCAGGTCAGTTAATTAGACAAATCGCTGAACATCAACACTATGTTCAAGGTGTTGCTTGGGATCCATTGAATGAATATATCGCGACGCAATCATCCGATCGATCCGTACACATCTATACCTTGAGAACGAAAGACGGACAATTTAGTCTCGACAATAGGGAAGAACCAAAAAGGATTGGACATAATTTGAAGATGGATTTACCTGGAAGACGAATTTCCTCAAATAGTCCAGCACCACCCGAGCTTGGATTTCGTTCACAATTTCCGCCAGAAACTCCAAATACAATAGGTTCACCAGGACCATCGTGTCCAGGTACACCAACTTCGATGGCTTTGCCAATGAATCCTCCTAGTGTTATCAGTCATAGTAGAAGATCTTCATTCGGTGCTTCTTCTCCAGCAATGTCTATGCGAAGATCGGCCTCTCCTGCTCCTTCAATGCCATTACCCGCTGTTATGCCTATGGAAACATCACCAAAACCATATTCGATGATTGGACTGGGAGTCAAGAATGCTCATATCTACGCCAATGAAACCCTCAAGTCATTTTTCCGAAGACTCGCATTCACACCTGATGGTAGTCTTCTTTTTACACCAGCCGGTCAATATCAAACACAACATAAGGGATCAGAAGAGGGTGCAAAGATGTTGTATGAAGTGATTAATACAGTCTACATCTATACAAGAGGTGGAATCAACAAGCCTCCCGTTGCACATTTACCGGGACACAAGAAACCTTCTGTGGCTGTCAAATGCTCTCCAGTTTACTACACAACCAGAAAAGCTCCCCCACCAATTACAAAATATATCACAATCGATACATCATCCGCTGATGACACAATGGTAGCATTACCAGAACCTGCAATGGTTCCTAAATCGCCATCGAATGCTTCAATGGAACCACCTCCACTTGTATCACAAAGTAGTGATTCCTCGAGACCTAGTTCTTCATCTAAACCAAAATCTTTGGAGGTTGAAACGAACGTAACATCTCAAGGCCCAACAATGGCATTTTCTTTACCCTATCGTATGGTTTATGCTGTTGCCACAGAGGATTCAGTTCTATTATATGACACACAACAACAAACCCCGCTTTGCATAGTGAGCAATTTACATTGTGCAACTTTTACAGATTTATCATGGTATGTTTATTCGAATCGATAGATTTTGGTCTATACTGATTATTCTAGGTCAACTGATGGAACTACATTATTGATGACATCTTCGGATGGTTTCTGTTCAACATTAACTTTTGCCCCGGGTGAACTTGGACAAACTTATGATGAAGAAATCCCCACTGCAAAACGTTCATACATTAGTGGTTCAGCAGTTTCGTCAACTCAAAATACTCCCATGGCAACACCAACAGCTGGGATCGCACCTCCATCACCATTTCCAATTTCCAACAATCATCATCGGACATCCTCAAATCCTATGGTTGCGCCATCACCTCCAACAGCTCCTATCACAACTTTCAGACCTTCTTCGCCTACTCGGTCAAATTCTACATCTTCAGTTGCAACACAATCATCTCATGTAACATCAGCTATGGGGACAATTATCAGTAACCCAACTCCGTTATCAAGTAGCGTTCCAGGTATTGCTGCGGCAAATACCACTTCAGGAGTTCCTATGACAACACCACCACAAACACCGAGAAGTACTACAGGCTCGGTAGTGGGTGTTAAACGTCCGGGGGATGTAAGTGAGAGTGAGAAGGAAGATACAGGAGCTGGACCTGAAAAGAAAAAGAGAAGAATTGCTCCTACTCAAGTTTTGTCGACAAATCCTACAACTGGCAAATAGTGATCTGGATTTTGTGCAGAGAAATGTTCTTGTTCGGTTGATTCGAGACTCGATTTGGTCTTGTGGGATTTGATGTTTTTCGGTGTTCAAAGGCTCAGGTGTGTGTGGTTTGGTGTTTAATGACTTAGGAAGGAGTTACAATGGAAGGAAAGGAAAGGAAATATATGATGCCCTTGTACCTTTTACATGGGACGAATTAGGATGGAGTTTTTAGTGGGCATGAATGAATATAATGATTTCTATTTCTATTCCGACCTTTATGTACTATTTTGTCATTCTTTGGCTGGAATCTGTTTTGAGGGTTCAATTGATTTTATGTATGAGAAAGATGTGAATGATTTGTAATGTTAATGGAATGAATGAAGAATTTTTGGATGAACTAAGAGAGGAAGGGGAGTAAGGGAGTGAGACTGTATCTATTCAATCCATCAATTCGGAGGATGCGGATCGTGATTTAGACGAGGAGAAGTAACTGGTAGGTAGGTACTAAGGGAAGGGGGTAAGGGAAGGAGGCGCCGAACCAAATCCTGCCTGCCTTTTTAGGAATCGATGCAGACTAATTTAGGGGATTTTTTGGGAGTTGGTTTCTTCTTCTTTCCCTTCTTCTTTTTATTCCCTTGTCATTTACTTCCTACCACGATTCACGACAGGTAAAGGGAGTCTATTTTGTACATTTTTGTTTTCTTTGGCCTTTCACGAGTCACTTGTGTGTGTGCTGGGATTGAGAGATTAATTGCCTTACTTGCTGTTTTGCTTGTTTGGTGCTTGCTGGAGACTTTACTTTTCTTTGGAACTTGTTTGCTTGGTATTTGTTTACCTCTCGTTTATACCTACACACAACCTACCTACTTGCCTGTCTGCCTACCTGCCTACGTTTTCTGGCTCCTCGATTCTCGTGTAAAGGAACAAACAAACAACTAAGCACAGGAATACAAGCACAGGAATACCGTTCCGCCATACCAACACCCACAACCATGCACCCCTTCTCCACCATCCTCTCTCTTCTTCTCCTCTCTCCTCATCCCATCACCCTCGCATCTCCCACACCCCCTCCCCCAACCTCTCTCTCTCTTCTTCCCCTCCTCGACACCCTCATAAACATCACCATCACCGCCTCAACACTCAATTCCGCTCCTCCAGCTGCTCTCACAACAACCACACATTCTGCAGCATGCGCAGAGGTGAATCAGGGAGCGCTGGTGTGCTGTCCGAGTATCCTGGATGGGGATCAGCCGGTTGTGGTGGCGGCGGCGAGGGTGTTTGGGTTTGTGTTGAATGGGAATAGTGTTAATGGGATTGGGTGTGAGTTTATTGATTCTTGGCGGGATTGTTTGTGTGTTTGCTAATTATGGGAATTGTAGGTAGGAATATAGATGATGGGGCGTTTTGTCCGGTGTTGGAACATAGACTTTGTTGTCAAGTTACGGATTTGGTATGTTTTTGTTTTCATTTGAATTTTCCTCCCCTGTTAAACATGTTGCTGGATTGATGGATTTGTGTTGTGGGGTTTTTGAGACGAGACAGTTCGTTACTGGGGATATGAGATGAGAATACTAATGATTGTATCTTGTAGATGGTTTTACCACTTGTTAGTTTGGCAATGTGGTGTCATGGTGCCGAGAAACTCTGATTTGGTGAACACGTCTTGGTGGGAATGGAGACCGAACGAATGATAGTGGGTGAAGTGGGATTGATTGATAGAATGTGGTGGGATGACATGAGATGGCATGAGATGGAAAAGTGAGAGAAGAATTTTGATGAACAATTGCTTGAGCAAAGATTTGCAGGTGGGCATATTGTTAAGGATTTTGCTACTTTCGCTTCGGATACACAGACACAAACATCTTATGGGCCTTATGTTGTGGAAGGGCACTAGATCGATTGCTGAAGACTTGCTACAATCTGTTTCTGATGGATTATCAAACAACGGATACGTTCATTGTTTTAGTTCAACTTAGAACGCAGTTCTCCCAATGGATTAACCTTAGCTCATTGGCTTCATCTCAACTCTTGCGTTTATTGCCTCCACCAGTGGGTGTACGGATTAATAGGACAAAGTTGGCTTAACAACATCTTTCGAAGCCTCAAGTCGATATTTGTTAAGACTTGTTATAAGGATTCATCAGAGGTTGAACAATCAAAAGATCAAAAGATCTATCAAGGAATTGAAGAATGAATTTGTTAAAACTTCCGAAAGTTGAGAAGTATCCTGTCAATCCATACACCTACAGGTTATACATACTATGGTCGGCAAAAAGAGACATATCAACAATCAAACGGAAAAAGCAGAGCAGAAGACTGAAAGGGAGCTGAGAAGAATGGAGGGTGTTCAAACAGAAGGGACCAGAAAGTAAGCCATACAAAGAATACTGCTTAATTACAGTGATTATGTGGCGGATAAATACTTGACTTGAAGCATTCTATACAATGGGACCGAAAGTATTCAGCAAAGTACTGGTCAGAGATTCATAAGATTATCGAGTCGGAGAAGGAAATGAAAGTGGAAGCAAGATCACTATTATCTACAAGCACCACCATCAACACCAATGCTCAGCCATCTCGCAATGGTCGCTTTGGATCTAAAAGTACCAATGGCTGATACGTACCCGATGGGATATATCAGCATATTCCGAGAGGAACAAGCTTTGTCACACGGATATAGCGATCATGGTTAAACAAGGAAATTGGATGAAAGTTGTCCGGCGGACGCAGATTGACTACGAGCTTCTAATGATTTAGAAAGAGTAAGTAGCACTAGTACTGCGCTACAATATCGAGACTCGGCTATTGAAATCTGCAATTAAACGATTTCAGGATAATTACTTCTCTCGATCAGAGATTTGAAAGAAAGAATTCGAAATGGCATTTACTGGAGGTTTGGAGATAAAAGATGAGAGAGTATGAATTGAAATTGGAAGATTTATTCAGCGAACGCAGATTGACTATGAGAATGTAGATGCTCTCTTACCAGAAGAATATAAAGACTGGGCAGGTGTTGTGGAAATCTGCAATCAAACGATTTCAGGAAAAATGCTTCTTTCAACGAAAGGTTGAAAGAAAGAATTGGAAATGGTATTTACTGGAGGTTTCGAAATTCGAGATTACAAATTGAATACGAAGGCTGATGATACTAGGAAAGCGAGGGAGGAGGGTACTATTGAAAGGGGGTTGAATAGAAAGAAGAAAGAAGAAAGCAGACAACCAAAGATTGGTGATAATTGAGATGTGAAAGTGGAAAAGAAGCGAGTTGGAAGGGAATTGCGAGCATCTAAAGATATTTGATTTGGAAAGGAAAAAAAGGATTGAGGAGGTGGGTAGGTAGTACTGGTATTTATATTGTGCTACAGTATCGAGATTCGGCTCTTGAAATGGGTGGGATGTCTTGAGGGTTGGATGGGATGAGATGGGATGGGATGGGGTGGAATGGGATGGGTGGTTTCTAAGTAATAATTTCTTTTGATGATTGTGAACGAAGATTGAAACGAAAATATTCATGGATGGAGATTAGGTGGTTAATACCTAGGTAGGTAGGTAGCTATATAGAATAACCGCTTTTCGTGGAATGATAGATAGGCATCTAGTGCTCCTCTTACTTTCAATTTCTCTTTTAACTTAGGTTTGTATATGTATGTTCTTCATGAAAGGAAAATTCACTGCTGTATAAAACTCCTCTATAGTTTAGATTGGAAAATAAATTCGCTTCTACTCATTTTCTTTGACATTATAATTATGTATCTTCTTTTTCCCAAATATGCTAATTCCCTACTTAATACGCAGAAAAGAATCTTGGAAATTTCGATTCTATATCCCAAGTACTTTCTTTCTTTCTTTCTTTCTTTCTCAACCTTAAAATCTAGAAAAGGGGTATATGTATATACCTACGCATACCTAGCTAGGCACCTAGGTAGGTAAAAAAAAAAACACCCTCGCACGACTCCACACGCACCAAAGCCCTAATTACCCTCGACCACCCACTCGAAATCCTCTACGATCTTCTCGCTCATCTCCTCGGACACCTGCCGCGTCATCGCAAGATGCATACCGTATTCGCGCTGGGCGAGCAGAATTGCGCCCTGTGTTCCTTGGTGCGTGGATGTGCTGAGGGTTTTGTAGAGGCCGAGGGCGGGGTAGGAGACGAGTCCGAAGACGCCTGGGGGGTGGGATGGGGTTAGTGGGTTTGGGGTTTCTTTTTGTGGGGGGGGGAGG
>PQXL01000313.1:0-47443 GCA_004916875.1 Botrytis galanthina
GGCATCCACCCCCCATATAGTCGGCGTCTCCCCGCCTCCTCCTGCACAACCTCGTAGAATATCATATATCTTACCTAGCACCCATACCGCGCCGTGATATAGGCTATATAATTGTTATAATGGATAAACACAATAATGCTAATATCGTTTATTGGTTATTTATCAAATGCAAAAGAGTTATATATAGTATTCTAGCCTCAGAATTATATGGATTAGTTTAAGGATTCGACATTGGTGCAACAATTACTTTTATAATTAATACTATTCTTAACAAGGAGGTTCTATTAGTTTTATATATTGATTCTAAATCATTATACAATCTATTTATAAAGCTAGGAACAATTAGTGAGAAAAGACTAATGATCGATATTATAACACTATATCAATCCTATAAACAAAAAGAGATCATTAAGATGATTTGGATTAATAAACCAACTAATCTAGCTGATATAATAACAAAAAAAAAGCTATACCAAGTTTTTATTGATTTAATTAACACAAACAAAATTAATATCAAAGTAATAAAATAAATAGAAAAAAATTAAAAAAAAGAATTAATTTTATTAGCAAAAGGTTAGAGACTTTAAACCAATAAACAAAGGATTTTGCTCTCACTAATCTAATTAATACAAACAAGATTGATATTAAGATAATAAAGTAAATAAAAAAAGATTAAAGAAAAGAATTAATTCTATTAACAAAAGGTTAGAGACTTTAAATTAACAAATGGAGGATTTTAATAATTTTATGAATTTCTTTTAAACCATTGTATTCGAAGTTATAAAAGAAAGTTCCGAGTGTGTAAACAAGGGTATTCACTTCAAAAAAATAACTTTAATACAATGGCTATTGTATCAAAAGGAAATAAGCGAATGCAAAAGAGACTAGCTCTTTTAATAATGTTTATATAAGGTCTACTACTTTTCTATATAGCTAGCTCTTTAGATAGAATACAATTAGATATACAGGACCTACGAATACGTGGGTGCTACGTCTTCCGTATCCTACTCGAACCAACAATAATTGAAGCAAAGAAAGCTTCTTGATGCAGGTTATTATGATTACCCCACCATTAACAATGACGTCATACTCAATAATGTTATCGTCTGAATTAAATTGCTGAGATGATTGATTGAGATGATTGAGATGACTAAGATGACTAAGATGACTAAGATAACTAATAGGAAGTATTGTATTGATGCATGGTATAATTCAAGATTTTGGCCTCAATCATTGTGAGATGGAATGAATTCCGGGATTTGATAGGAGGAATCTGGAGGAATGGATTGTGAGATTAAATGGGTAGGCAGGTATCTCTCGTAGTGATCATGTGAACAATGTGAAGAAAGGTAGGATATATACGTTTCCCTTATCATTCACGATATTGCTATTATGTTATCCCTTATGCAGACATTGAAATATCTACTCTGTATGATATCTCCAACACAATTCGTACATATCACGAAAGACAAATTCATCATGCATAACAATAACAGTATCTGTCTCGGTATTTATTCTACAACATCATCCAACATCACACAAATCATCAATTCAGTACTCGTTGACCTCGCCATCTCATCACACAACTCATTCACCCCAGCTGAATACGTAAAACTCCGCAGGGTAAATTCCCGTATTTCATAGATCCTATCACATTATCATACAATAAATAAACCCCAGAAATCCAAAGCAAAAAAAAATGATACAGAAGAATCGAGATCTCATCTCACGTAGCCAGCTAGCCAACGCTGCTAGCGCCACACACGTATAGAATCATTTTCGTATCGGAGATCATCTATCCTTCTCCCTCACCAAAGCAACTGGTGAACCAATCCAAAACGCCAGCCATCTTATATCGCATACCCATACCCATCATCATCCATCACATCATCCATCACATCGTCAATCGTAAAAGACATTTCAATCCATCTCAACCTCACTCTACATCCCCTCAATACCTCCTCCTATAAGTCGAGCTACTATAACTCGTTCGGCTCGCTCTCGGACTAGCTGTGGTAACATACGTTCGACTAACCGGTCTCGAAGAGACTGACGTAACCGAGACGCGTCGAGGGTGATGATGGTGATGATGACCTCGAGAAACAGGTCGAGGGGCATAGACGACTTCACGGACGACGGGCTCGCGGTAATATTTTGTTCGGCTTGGCCAGCACATTTTGAGGGTTTATTTGGAGGAGAGGGATGTGTTGAGTTACGTAGGTGTATGTGTTTGTTTGTTCGTTTGTTTGTTCGTAGAAGAGTGGATATATATGTGTATGATGATTGCTGTGGCAATTGTGTGTATTGTCTCTTAAATGCGATACCGAGTGAGTATCGTTGTTTCTTTGACCGAGAGTTTTTGCAGAGGATGAAGATTCATACATATATATATCGATGAAATTAATAAAGGAGAATAAAAACCAAACAACAAAATCATCCAGGGAAAAGCATACATTTATAAACCTACCATCCATCGCATCGCACCTCATCTCATCTCCAATCAAGTAATTGAATTCATCAGATGTCATACAACATACCTAGTCACTCCATCACATCAGCCAAGTCCACGTTGCATAAGCATCTTACCACGATTCCCCATGAATATATACCTAGCTACCGAATGGATACTACCTAAAACCCAGCTTCTGATGACATTTTGACATTCTGACAAGAGATCTCCACCAATACAACCCCACCATGGCATCGACCCCAGGACTAAAGAATCTAGAAAAATACCTAGTAACCCCAGCCTCCACCATATTGGCTGTAATGAATGATACTGGAAAGTTTATCGCGGCATCTACGATATCTTACTCTTTCTTCCTTGGAGGGATTGGATTGAATTGAATTGGTGGTATACCTAGTTAAACTATCTACCTCTCAGTATCTATCTAGCTAAGACTATAATGAATATCAAGACGATCATCTCGAGACTCTACCATCTAGCTATCCTCAAACCAGCAATCATTCTCAATAAATCGTGTACCTGAATACCTATACAATCTACTGGTAGTAATTCATGAATCAGATCAAACTCTAAACAAAAATCCAGATGCATCTATCTATCTATCTATTCATCATATCCCCATCATCTCCATCTCTATCTCCATCCTCATCCCCATCCTCGTTTATCGCGATATGACCTACCCAGTACTCATCACACAGATCAGATCATCAACGTCAATCAAAAATGGAGAACAAAAATAAATATAAATACACGGGTATAACAATTCCGACTATCATAAGTTTTCATGCACATGAGATAAGGAATGTTATACCTCTCAATTTTTCACTGGTTTAGTTACCTACTCATTCATTCGTCATTCTTGATTTTCTCTACTTCTTAAAAAGAGGGGTTGTGAGCCTTTCCTTCTTTCTTTCTCGCTAATTATCTTGTAGGTAGCCTCGAGTTAGCTAACCTAGTATATCCCTAAGTAGACAATTAACTTTAAGGGTCAGACGTCAGGCTGCATTAGTTTCTCTGCAGCACCTATGATAGATACCCAGGATACGGTTAGAAATACTCTCCTCAACAACCTAGTAACATATTTCCTCTTCACCGTCTCTCCCATTTTTCTAATCTTTCTTCTTTTTCTCGCGGGATAAGCGTATTATACTGCGCTTCGATAACCTAGGTACCTCATTGAAAACCTACTTTCCTTTAGAGAGAAAAAAAAATCAAAATCTACGCGGTGGAATATCCTTTTCGTGATGATGCGTCGGTAATGCGTCGATTTCCGAGTCTTGAAATTGAATTGGATGTCCTGCATGTCCTGCATGCTGCATGTAAACTTTTCTAATAATACCAAGGTAAGGTGAGTTTGTTTTTATTTGTTGTTTGGAGGTAAGAGGAGAGGAGGGGGGAAGAGCCTCGTTTATGTGCTGGATGTGGAACTTTCCATTGAAGGAGGGGTGAGCACATGATGAAGGGGAAGGAAACATAATATCGATCATACGTTCGTATAAATACCAGTAGATAGTCAGTCTCATATATTCAGCAGAAACTATCAAAAGAGCCTCGTTTTCGGCATCGATGCATTACCGATCACGTGATATTGCTTTCCACCAAATAACATTTATTCTCTTCCGCTTCTCATGTCTTGAACGGAATCGATATGCATATTTGACATTGAATACATAAAGGCTCTTTCCATCATTCAAAATCACATGAAACCTCCGCCATTATTTGTTTTCATCGCAAGATTTCGTTTCGTGATGATTTGAGATAAGCCATCTCCAGATAGTTATGGAAACTTGGTAATTGCTATTACACTAGAAGCCGAAAATCGTATTGCAACAGAACTCGTGACTGTATAATCAAAAGAGTATGGATTTGAGTCTAATTGTAAAGTAAGAGGTATAGAGAATCTCCTCGATAGAAACCTTTGTAGGATTTTAAGTATGAGTCCTTGGAATAAGATGAAAGCGAAAACAAAGACCTTTTCGACAATACAGGACTCAGTGGACGAGAATCGGGGGAGAAGATCTCGAATGACAGGAGATTCAGTGTTGAAAGAAAGATCAAGATAAAAATGTAAAGTAACTCAAAATCTATCAAGGGGTAGGTTTGAAGCTCCTCAGAGCTGTCTCTAATGCATATGAAAAAGACACAAGTCACGTGAAAGTCACAATCTGCGCAAGATCTATTATAAACTCTGTAAGCAAATGATATCTATGGTCGAATTGTTTGTACATTCAAGAGCTAGGTAGTTACAGATTCAATACCCCAGTCCAAAATTCTCAAAGTGCAATTCAGTGTCAGCATTCTGATCAGGATTCTGATAACGTATACCTAGCTGGAGGTACCTAGTGCTTACCCGAATGAATGCGTATGCGGCTTTCGGTTCCTCCACAGAATCCGAACCAATTGCAAAGAAACTTGACGTACACATACATGGGATTTCATGTCTACATTTTACCCGTCTTTCTTTGTCTATTCCTTCAACCTCTGATTGAATCCAAAATACGTTCATGATACAAAATGTGGTCCAGGCTATCTATCAACAATGGGAGAATCATCTACTTCTTCAATGGGATCGGGGAGATATATATACCGAATGAATGTTCAAATGAGTGTTTATACATAGCTTCATCCCATTAATTTTAATATATCAAGCTATTCTAATTAATTACTCATTTGTCAAATCTCAATCACTACAATCCCCTTATCCACAATTCTACAGTGATAAATCCCTAACCATAGTCGCCCTCCCAGAAATCCACACTCAAACCTCCCATCTTCTACACACCCATCCTTCCCCTCTCATCGCAGTCTTCGTCGGCGGCACTTCTGGAATCGGTACCCATACCGTCCTCGCTCTCGCTTCTGCCCATGCCAAAAATAGTACCCAACCTCTTCTCGTCTTCATCGTAGGAAGAAATAAAGATGCAGCAACGACAATCATTGCCGAATGCAGGAAGCTTTGTCCTCATGGAGATTTTCGCTTCGTGCAAGCGAGAGATTTAAGTTTGTTACAGGATGTAGATCGCGTTTGTCAGGAGATTAGGGGGATGTTAAATGAACGCGAAAAGGAAAAGGGAGAGAAAGCGTGGATTGATCTATTGGTTATGACACAGGGGGTTCTTACATTGTCTCGGAATGGTAAGTTTGTATTGCATCTCTAGCCCTCCCTCCTAATCTCCATCATCTCTTCAATCTCCATTTTCTGAAGTAATATACACAAACCTAACAGAAAAAACAGCAACAAAAGAAGGTCTCGACTCCACCTACTCCCTCATGTACTACTCCCGCATGCGCTTCATCGCCCAACTTCTTCCCCTCCTCCTTTGCTCCCCCCTCCCCAGCCGCGTCATTTCAATCCTCAACCCCAAACTGCATGGTAAACTCATCCCTGAAGATCTCTCTCTGCGCAAACATAGTATTCTCCGCTATGGTTCTTCGCACGTCTGTTGGATGACGACATTTTTCATGGAGAAGATTGCGGAGGCGAATCCGGGGAGGATTAGTCTGATGCATGTTTATCCGGGGGTGGTCATGACGGATATGTTGGAGAAGGGGGATACGCCCAGGTGGTTGAAGTGGTTGTGGAGGTTTGGGTTGGCGCCGATAATGAGTTTTTGGGAGACGAAGGGAGAGGTGTGTGGAGAGAGGATTCTGTGGCTTATGAGTGAGAGATGGAGACCGAGGGTCGTAGGTGAAGTTTGGGAGGAGGAGCGAGAGAGAGAGGATGGTTTGCGGGGTGTGGAGTTGGTGAAAGCGGTAGATGGGACGCCGGGTGGGGGTATGCATAATGTGGGATCTGTGGGAGAAAGATACCCAACACCGAAGATGTATAAAAGGTACAAGGAAGATGGGGCTGCTGAGGTGGTGTGGAAACATACTATGGATGCTTTTAAAGTTATTGAAGAAGGTGGTATTTTTCAAGGTTGATTGGCATGTTTGATTGTTACATAGTTGTTTAAACTTGAATTTCGATTTCTTAGTTTATAATGACGTCCATCAGATTATCCTAAATTCAAAACGTATTTATCGTTTATCGAATATACGCAGGAGCTCTCTAAATACACGGCATGAGCTCATCACAATTACGAGTACAATGCATCACATATACATACATACATAAAAATGCCTTCGGAACCAACAATCCTACATAAGAATTCTCGGATATCATATAAACCCCACCTCCCAATCATCAATTTACTCTAGAGCCGAGAGTATCTCCATATCGCGCTTTAATGCGTGTTCATTTATTATATTCTCAGAATAGTCGGAGTATCGACCTTCATCACACACTAGACTCCCAATCTCTCATTCATTCATTCATTCATTCATCCATTCATCCATTCATCCATTCATCCATTCATCCATTCATCCATTCATCCATTCATCCATTCATCCATTCATCCATTCATCCATTCCTCAGTTTGTTAATCTATTTCGATCTGAATCCTAGCACGAAACTCGCTTATCGGGAAGTAGTCAAGGTATTTATGCATAGGATTTCAATGAGATTAATTAATCCATATCGCAAACTCGTAGTTTGAGAATCAGAGCCTTTTAATTTTGCATTCGGCAATGTTCGACGAGTAATAAGTAAGTAATCTGGCAGTAAATTCTAGACTATTTTTTTTCCAACATGGAAAATATATATGTACTGAATAATCACCTGGTTAAAGATTTGTATGTAAATTGTATCTACAGTCCCCTTGTCAGTAGACTTACCTGCATACACTCCCTCCGTTCGAGCATAAACCACCTCCCTCTCCCCATCCCCTCCATCTTCACAATCAAACAGCCGACTGTAACTCTAGTATCTTCATCTCATCAATTTTATCCGCCACAAGATGCCATTTCCAATCTTCTCGTTTCCTTTCTCCTCGCTATGTGATATCCCTCCATATGAAGAAGTTTCATCGGGGGTATCGAGGGAACTGGGTTTTGGCATATATGTATTTATCAGTGAGAATGGCGAGGGTGGTAATTTTTGTGTTTTGGTACATGTCAATTGGGATGGAGTGTGAAAGTACCGGGAGATAGGCGGATAGCGTAGAAGAGCTCGAGGTGAATCAAGATGTTTGGATTGGTGTTGGAGTCTGGGAACTTTGGCTTGGGGTATTTGGAATTCAATACATTGTAATTTCTCACTCCTGGGCAATGCGCTGAAGTTGATTTAAGGCTGGGATCTAGTGTGTTCTTGAGGAGAGGATTTACGCTTCTTGAAATGGTTCGGTATGATGATCGAGAGGATTTGCGAATGCAATTGTTTCGCCGTTGTGATACGAGTGAATATACGCACATGAGCGCTATCTCACTAGCGTACTCACGTATTGCATATAGCTCTCATAGCTCTAGAACCCAGAATAGATTAAACACAATATCAATAAATACAGTATACCTATTATGAAGACGTGATAATCACCACCGAGGCAATACCAACATTCGCCATCAGGGGCTGTAGCTATAATGTCGATTCTATTCGCGGAAAGTGGCGGGGGATTCATGATGGAGTGGAGAGGAACTGATGGTTTGGATGATGCAATGGAGAGAGAAGAAAGCTGTATGGATTTATTTCTTTGTTAAATAAAGTTATTTGGGTCTGGGGTATAAGTTTCATAGAGGGGAAATTGTGTGTTCGTAGTTGATGCAGTATTCAGGTTGGTGTATGAGTTCCTCGCCGACCCATAATTTGATATTAATGTTATAGATGGGTGACATATCACTTTATTATGACTTTTACCTGGCGAAGCACTACTGGTTATCTCATTTAATATATGAGTTTACTCAATCTGGTTTGGGATGACTTTTGGGGTTTATTGACTGCTACTCATGCACTCAGATTTTATGAAGTAATGATCAAGCTTTTATAATCGCTGTCAATGGAACATCTTCAATATTTCAAGTGCAAAACTTCTTATATTGCTGTGTCATTTTCCCCACTGAGATCCTTCCCATCATCTTAAATACAATAGCTATACTAAGAAATATTCAAAAATTACATTATCAATATCCATCAATTTAACGATGTGTTTCTAACATTGGCACATCAAACTTCGCCTTCTCCCGCTTCAACCCCAAGCCTATGAAGCGTATCTCGATCAATCTCACACCACCCTGAATCTCATTCTTGATTCTATGGGAAGAGGCTACCTCGTACATAACCCTGGTCTGATTTGTATGCAAAGCTATCAATCGATCGCACTCCGTCGTGAAATCCAGCGTCGTAGCTTTTTCCGCAATTCGGAAGAACGAGCTAGTGTCCACAAGAGACTGCGCCACATTTAATGGCCAGATACCATTTTGCGAGGCTGCGGATATCAAACCGTCGAGAACAACTCTATCACATCTCCTCCTGTGTTGTTGGACCGCGATAACATCTTCTTGTGATTCGCTTCTGCCGGTGGCTCTGCAGAATCGATCGGCGCTGTCGATGTTGTCCTCACGTGTGGCGATCATCAGCCGGATGATTTCGATTACGCGTGCAATATTGGTACGTCTCGAGCGCTCAAGTCTTTCTAAAAGATGTGTGTTAGTGAGATGTATTTGAAGTGCGAAGAGGAGTTGGGGTTGGGATATTACTTACGAATGACACTGTGTGGGATCGGCAAATCGACAGGGAAACTTGCCATAGAATCGATAATGCTTCCAACGGTTTTGTATTGCATTTGGCGTGTGACCTGTCTGAAGTCGTCCTCCATGTTGAATACCCAAGTGATGCAGAATAAGAAGGGTAGCTCAGATAAACGATGGCAAAGAATCGGGTTTTGACGAAAATATGAACGTGCCCATTCTGCAGTAATGAAATTGGTCGCCTCATGCATTTGGTATTTGTCAACCAGAATTGCCGCCTGCCCGAGACAATCGATAGTTAACAGGGGATGAAAGTCGGGATGCTGATGACGTCCATGGATCAAAAGTACAAGAGTCGTCATGATTTCCGTGTCGTCTTCTGGAAGTGGAATATCCACTTTACCAACGTGGGAGAGAGTTGTTCCTTCGTTGTAGACGTTTGGCCTGAGCATTGCTTTGAAAACGGCAGATGCGAGACCAAGATGTTTGGAGGAACATAGAATCTTGATCTTGTTGACTGGTTCTGATTCTGTTGATTCTGGTTCGAGGAGGAGTAGGACATCTCCTTCGGGATCTGCAACTATTGTTTTTGCAGAGGTGGTTGGTGTAGAAGACATGTTTGTGTTGTTGACTACTTGAAGGTCGAGTAAGATAGAGAGTTGGGGTTGGATAGTAAGGTGATTATGGTTGAGGACTTGTGTATTGTACAAGAAAGCTTCATGAAAAATTTGAAGATTTAAAGAACTGTGGAAGCTGTTTGTACATGAGAAGATGCGGATGTGGAAAAGGATGGATTATCCGAGTCTATTTATAATAATTTAAAGATTAGAATGCCTAGGCATTGAAGAAGGTACCGTATTAGTTGCCCCGAAGCGAAATGAACCACTAGCTGAGCAAGATGTATAACAGGTTGATCAGTCGAATCAAGTGAATCTTCGGCGGCAATCTCCTGATATATGATGAGTCTTGTGAACATATTCACATTTTTGGGCTCAATGAATTAAAGTAGTATCATTTCGGAGATTGGCTACTGTGAATTTAAGATAGGTAGGATATCCTATCTAACTTGAAGGAATATCTCTAGAAAGGGATGACAAAGTCTTCTAAAGAGTAAAAATAAGATTCTCGTTCTACTTATATATTCATCAATCTCTAACAGAAAGTTGTCTATATATTTTGAAAGGTTCTGGAAACTATCTAATTATAACAATCCAGATTTGGAAGTGGAAAAATGAGTGAGAGAAGAAACTAATGAGAAAGGAGAAAGAAGTTCTCTTTTGAGGTGTAAATGTGATCTCTAAACAAGACAGTTTCACTCATATCTATTCATTAACATAGTCATCAAACAACATTTTCTCAAGGAACAAACTCAAACAAACTCAATTAACTTTTTATGTTTTCATTCACACTATATTTGGCTGGACTTAAATCTACAAACAACATAATCATGATGAGTCTCTTAGGTTGTCTGAATACCTAAAAACATGAAATCACAGACACTTATTGACTACTAGATCCAATAAGAACAGGGAAATGAAACTGAATAAACTTAAACTAGATTCTAGAAAGAGTATCTTGTCCTTCTATTTGCTCAATGAGAACAATTCACTCTGAATTGGAGTATATTCGACTAATTATGTACGTCTAGTATGTTTAATTGTTTGTATCACCTGGATGTTGATTATGACATCTTCGTAATAAGTACACCATATTCATTGATATTGTTTCTAATCTATTCTAATTCCTAGAGCTATGAAAGCTATATGCAATACGTGCGTATATGCACTCGCATCGCAACGTTAACATATGTGATTACTCAGATTAGCTATACCTTATATACCAAGTTAGCCTAGGTTTTACTACGGCATCACTTTTGTTATGGTAAAATGTCATATTATGTTTGTGCCTCACGAAAAGTGTTTGGATTTCTCAATCAATGAATTCCTGATATTCAAATGCTGTAAGAAATTGAGTTTGTTGGTGATAATTCTGATTGAATCACTGCCAAACCAACATCGTCAGTTCTCCTGCCAGTGAAATAACGGGAAGTCATCATCAAACTACACACAGTCATATTGACTAGATAATCTGAACACCAAAGCTAACATCAACACATGTACAAATATATCGCATGCCTTACTAGCCCAACAATTCCGCTATTCACCACCACAAATATACTCCCCACCCCATCTCATCCCTTGCTTACCATGATTCTCATCCCTCCCATCTAGCAAGTAAATACTGCCGGTCCCGGAATGGTATAAGGCTGAACCGCATACATATCATAAACAATTCCGGGATCCGTCGCCTTATAAACACCTGGGATAGCTACCTTACTACTAGGACCCGTACTGGTTCCACTCCCCGTAACCTGTATCTGATGACAACTTGGATAGAATTGTACACCTGGATATGTCCACGCCGCATGCAACGCAAGAATTTCATGACGAACAATGTATGAGCCAGCAGAGAGGCAGGAGGGGATAGTGTAAGAGTAAGAATTTCCGGCGGTCTTTAGGGGGGTATCGCCCCAGACGGTGGTGTTGCCAATGCGTCCAGTGGCTTGGATTTTAAACCAAACGGCGCTATGGAGTGCAGTATCAGTGGGAAGTGAGAATTTGAATGGGGAAAAGGCTAGGGAAACTTACTCAGTGCCGGGAAGATAGTTACTACATCCTGCAGCGGGACATTTCGCCATGTAAGTTATTACTGGACCGGCTTCACAAATCCAAATCAGCATCGCTACATCTATTCAACGATCTTCTATATTTTCCTTTACAACTCCAAGGAAATTAAATCATAAGAACTTACAATGACTATCCGGCCATAAGGTCCATCTCAAACTAACCGTACTCCCAGCCGCAACCGGACCCGCAGTCAAATTCGCAGGTTTAGAACCGACAATACCCCCTTCGGTATAACCACCACATTGAAGATCAATAAGCGTAAGATCAGTGATGGGACCATTACCCTGCACTGGACGAATGATGCGTGGGGGTGGTGTAGCATAGTAGGGATCTGAATTGATCTTTGGAAGAGGAGACTGCGTCAATAGAATACATGTCGGTAGTTTGACAGAGGCTTACTTGATAACCCTAGAATGAAATGTGTTAGCTTTAATCTCATGTCTTCTTCAGAAGGAATAGCTTACAGTATAGAGAATCCCATTAATCGTCACATTATCCACATATCCATGAGCCGCAACCGTCGCCACAAAAACGAGAAGATTTGAGAGAGTTTTCAAATGCATTGTGACTCTTGGAAGCAAGCGAGCAAGTACAGAAGAAGAAACCAAATTCTCACCATCCAGACTTACATACAAGATTCATATATTGACGAAGAACCTTGAAGAAAAATGGGAGGAAATTAACACATGATGCATCTTCAACGTTGAGCGGCCCGGAATCCCAATATCCCCCAAAGCTTGCTTCAGCTAATCCTTTATCTGAATATTTCCCAAGACCATGCAAGAAATATAAAGATAAGGAACACATATTCCCATCTCACATCCACAAGAAAAAGAAAAAGAAAAAATACACCGTCGGTCAGTCTACCCGCTTCTCTCGCAACACCCATCTTTCCACGAACAAGCATTCGCTATACCTCAAACCCAAGAGAACGTGGGAAAGAAATCTTCCGCAATTCACTCTATTCCCACCATATTTCTCCTCTCACAATGAGATTGTTTAGGGTTGTAGGAGATACATTCCGATAATATATTACACCGAGTCAGATGCCGCTTGGCATGTTTCGCTTAGATGATTATGTGACTATAATAATTATAGGCTAAATATCATGACAGTCTTGGTTCTTTGAAGAATGGAAGTTTGAGTGATCTAGATCGGATTTATCAGGCGTTTTTTTTGTCTTGTTTCTTTTCAGGTGACGTGGAGGTCTCCGCGTTGTGCATTGCGGAATCTGGGGTACATGAGTGTGGCTCTTGATGTATTACATTGCCAAGCGATTCGAAATGGGGTTCTGTATAGCTTCTTCTAGGCTGTTTACAATAAGTTCGATATCTGTATTGTCTTTTTTGTCTTGATTTTTCTTTATTGAGTTGCAGGATGTCTTCCCATTTATAATCGCTCCGTCCCTTTACATTGGGCTTCACTGGCTTTCGATTCAATCATCCATTGAAATTATTAAACGTTCGTGCAGAGGAATAATAAAAATGCCGATTATGTAATTAAGAAGTCTATTCTAAAGAAAATTGTAGAAACTGAGGAGAGAAATCGTGAATTGTAGGCCGAACCCCCATTAGCGTGTTTCCACGCAACACAATAGGAACCGTTCTTGAATACCTGTTGCGCCGCAGATAAATCAATCAATCTAGAAATAAAAAAAAGTTATCTATGGCCGTAAACGATAACCCATTCACATTTTCGTCCTGCCCCGTCCGCCAAAGCAAAATAGCACTTTTCGTTTCTAGTCCCATAAATTCATGAAATCAAACCCTCTTCAAAATCCCACCTTCCACAACTTTAATCACTAGAACAAATAATCCACCAACCAACACCACGACGCCACTAAAGTCCGAAACTTGATCAAAAGAATGGTAATGTTCGACAAGTGCACCATTGATAGGTGGGCCAATCAATGCTGCAAATGCCGTGACGAACATGCCCATTCCCATATAGGTTCCGATGTTTTGAGGGTTCTTAGGGACCATTGCAAGACATAAAGTCACCAGTGACACGATTGCCCCTGAGCAAAATCCATAGATGGCCGCAAAAACGATGATACCGGCACTAGAGGTAATACTTTGCCAGAAAAATACTAGTATTCCTGTAGAAACGCCGACCGCACACAACATATTCAATCGACCAATTTTGTCTGCTAAAATACCAGGAATAACACGACCAAAGAATGAAGCGCCATTCAGTATCGAAATAAGGTATGAGGCCAACTCCGTGCTCATTCCATACTGAACGGCATAAGATGGGAGGTAGAAGATTGGAATGAATACGCCGAGCAACATCAAGAAAGCCGAGACCAGTAAAGTGATATAAGGAAGCTCCTTGAATGCCGCTGGAAGAAATAATGATTTTTTTCGAGGGGGTAATCGCGCTCGGATAGTCGTACAAGAGATCCCAAGGACTGCAAGCATGATGAACCCAATGATCCGAACACTCCATCCGAACCCCAATTTTGGGTTCGCAAACATTTTTGCTAGGGCGATTGGAAATATAACTCCTCCCACTGAAGACCCAGCGACTGTAATGCCCATTGCCGCGCCTCTCTTCTTATTGAAGTATTGACCAACAACTGTCATTCCAGGTGCCATTGTCATGCCAGTAGCTACTCCACCGAGAATCCCTTGTGCAAGCATGAATTGATAGTACTCCCTGCAGAGACTAGTCATCATGACGCTAAAAACGTATAAAAGAGCAGCAGGCCATATTGTTCTTCCTCCATAACGATCGCAAAGTGGACCTCCGACGGCACTTCCGCTAAAGAGAAAGAATACCTGGAGAGATCCAATCCACGATATATCGGAAGGGGTTCGATGAGAGAGTTGATGGGTTTGGTAGTATTCTTGGTAAACACCTAATCAAATAGTTAGTTGTCGCTAATTTTCAAAAACGGCGCTATTTTTAAAGGAGAGACAATGGTTGAACAATCTTGAGACATGAAACGGGAGTTGTGAGATTTCGAAAGACATACCGAAAGCATTTATATATCCAAATGTACAAAATAAAACTCCAGCTGCTCCTGCTGCTACAGACCAAGCCCTTGCTCCCCCATCAGGAAAGTCCATAATAAACGCATTTTGCTTTTCGGCTTCGCTTTGAACAGCTTCCAATCTTTCGTTCTTGGTTTCCGCCTTCTCCACCGATCTCTCGATGTCAACGTCGGAATCTATGGGTCTGCCGGTGCTTGTGGGGTCATCCTTAGCCTTATGGGTTTTGGTGGATTCCATTGTGGATAGGAAAACGCGGATATTCCGTGCTTCGCGTCGATTGTTTTGTAAGCAGGGACGATACGGAAATTGATAGTTTCTTGGTATTGCGTCCAAACTTCGATGGCGTTGCGAAGGTCAATGTTTAACAAGTTGTCAGTTGTGAGTTTGTTGGTGGCAATGCAGGTTTTGATAATGATCAATCACCCATCCTTTATCTTCACTGCCTCCCATCGTAAGATGATGACAAGGGGTAATCGACGACGACGCCGATCCTCCCTCTTTGCCCCGTGGTGGTCTTCCTCATTGAGTCAATCGGAAATGATGAGAAATATCCATGGCCATGGATATCACGGACAATTCTTTAAATCCGGAAAGAGCGAGCTTCACGAATATGAATGATTCTGATTGGTTAAAGCTCGACAGTATCCGCCACAGGATCTCTTAGTAATCCCCACCGTTACCGTTCTGGTGTTAGTCTTTACTTTCCATCATCCGGTTATTTCGGGTGAATGGATCAATGTCCGAAATTCTTATAAACAATCCGCTTATCTCCGCGCATTGTATCGCATGAGCACGTATGATCACGACTCTTTTTTCCCTTATAATCTCATCTCGGTCTTTTCATCATTTCGTTTTCAATTCAACTCAATATACCGTCATAAATCCGTACAGCCTCGAAATACCTACGCCTTTTTCGACAGAATCTGCGTTTAAACTGTGTGCTTGCTTTACATACCAATCAGTTCAACCGGGTTTATCTACGAAATAACCGTCTCAATACGCCGTCGGAATTGATCACTTCCGTCAAAAGCATCCAATTCAGTTCGAATCTTTACAATGGACATCAATTCCATCGTATTGCAAACGTCAAGAATGGAAGAGAATCATCCTCTGCCTCCTACTCAACCCCGGAAACGTCGCAGGCCAGCCTTGTCCTGTATACAATGTCGACGTCGGAAGATTAAATGTGATCGAAACATGCCATGTGGTCAATGCATCTCATCAAAGACATCAGCATGTCAATATACCTCCGATCCAGCTCCACAGCCTAAGAGACCCCGGGTCAATGGGAATGGCCAATACCCTGCCACACCTTCAACCGTAGGTCACAGTCCCGGAAGTACCACCCATGCATCACCAAACTGCAGTGGTGGGACAGATAATGTAACCAATGGTATCCCATCGAACACTACAAGCTTCTGGACCGAAAGGACCCCTATCGTTGAAGCATCACGTCCACTTCGTGGGCAGGCCATTGTACCACATCAAACCCCATCGGATCCAACTGTACAAGCTCTCCTAGACAGAGTACATAAGTTAGAACAGATAATATCTGAAACTGATGTTATGCATGATGGCCCAACTCTTCTTAGCGCTTCATACGTCCGAGGCCCTAGCTTAAGAGGAAGTCTTTCCAAAACAAGATTCTTTGGGCAAAGTCATTGGATGAACTCGATCGATCAAGTAGGTTAACTTATCATAAACTTTCCTGGCTCCTTCTATTTCATCTCAATGCCCCAGAATCTCTTCTTGCTTCTATCTACCGTCCTTTCCCACTTGGTCCGCTTTGAGCCGTCACATTTGCGTCCACTCAAAACTGACATTCTACCTCAATCATTACCAACTACGTCAACAATTGCTAATATGTTTAAAGTCTAAACATCTGACCAAACTCAAAGAGCTTGGGCCATTAAGCAAGGGGGGAGAAGTTTACGATCTGTTGAACAAATGCAAGGCATTGGGTAAAAAGGCAAAAGAACTCAGAGGTCCGAAATCATCAGTACCAAGTGGGTACCGCGATTTTGTCCCGGAAAAGCATATATCAGATCGTCTCGTCAATGCATATTTTCGAACTTTTGAATCCGCCTATCGTATTTTACATATTCCAACATTTGAAGAGGAATATGCATCGTATTGGAATAATCCCGCGGCAGCGGATATGGCTTTTGTTATAAAATTGCTGCTCGTGATGGCCATCGGAACAACCTTTTACGAAGATCCCATACAGCCCAGTTCTTTACATCCCAAAGCCCAACATTGGATTGCTGCGGCTCAAGCTTGGGTGTCAGCACCATCCGAAAAACATCGTCTTAACATTGTAGGTCTACAAATCCATTGTCTACTTCTTGTAGCGCGTCAAGTAAAATCCGTTGGGGGCGATCTCACATGGATTGCTTCTGGTTCCGTCTATCACTTGGCCATGTCCTTAGGTCTCCATCGTGATCCGGTACACTTTCCCAAGATGGGGCCATATTATGCTGAGATGCGGAGGCGACTTTGGGCAACAGTTTTGGAACTTTCTTTACAGTCAAGTCAAGATCTTGGAATGTCACCTTTAATCAATACGGAAGATTATGATACGGAGCTACCAGCGAATATCGATGATTCGGAAATTAGTGAAACGACCAAAAAAGCACCAATGTCAAAACCAGTAACGACATTTACTCGAACTTCAATTCAAATATCACTTATGAGAACCTTCTGTACGAGGCTCGAAATAGCAAAAGCCGTCAGTAGCTTCAGAAATGAGATTTCATACGAAGATACATTGCGTCTAGGATCTACGTAAGCACCCCCTCTTAGAAATTCGTGATTCGAGATATGTTTCGTTGTATGCAAGTCTATACTGGTCAAGGAATTTGTAGATCTCAAGGGACTAACGATAATCATTTTTAGGCTCTCAGTAGCAAGCCGTTCTAGCTCCGCATTACTACAGTCATTTCTTAGATCCAATTCTGAACCAAAGCCAAATCCTTTCCAAATTAAGTTGCATGACTTCTACACGACCCATTTCCTCTTAGCCTTGCACAGACCTTATGCAATTAAAGCCAAGGTCAATCCAACCTATTATTTCTCTCGAAAGGTCTGCCTCGAAACCTCCTTATCTCTACTTGGGCCAGCAATATCACTTCCGGAGCAACCAAACTCATCCCAGCCTGATGATTGGACCCTGCTTACCTGGACCTCATCCGGTATCACAAAGGGGACTTACATACATGCACACATAGGTCTTGGCCTGGAACTAAACCAACAACTTGAAGAGGACCCTCCACTATCTTTATCAATCAACCCACCTCCTCCTCAACAGGTAGAACTTCTACGTGTACTCCGTAGTGGACGCGATTGGTCCACTAATCGACTAATGAGAGGTGATACTAATATCAAAGGACATGTGTTCGTATCTTGTCTTTGCGGTCAGGTTGAAGCTCTTCAGAAAGCTACTTCTACTGAAGAAGGAATTATAAGCGAGGCTCGGAAGAGTGTGGATCATTGTCTACGATTAATGACGGATAAATACAAAGGGCAGGAAGCACAGATAAGTGCAGAAGCAAATCCTAGTCTATCGATGAATTCGGGTCTCAACGGTGTCGACTGGGACGCAATGGTAAGTGTTTTTTCTTGTATCCAACATGTTGATCAGGCACTAATTCTTTCTAGATGCAAGATTCGAATGCCGACTTCGAATTACCAGGTGAATGGGTCTTCTCTGGATGGGAGGATGGTAATTTTTTGATTTGATATGATCGACCCATTAAGTTGTATGATTAGTTGTATATTAGAACTGAGCCTTTAGGGAGGAAACGATTATAGACTAGTAATCTCATTATCTTCTACCTGGTTGCATAGAATAACACACGTTCCGTCAATCTTCATATATTTACGAAAAGCTCCCACTCCCAGGGGACGAAGAGCCAGGCAACAAAGTATATTATTTTGATCCAGATGAAGATCTGGAAAGATCTGGATACTCCAATGTTTGAACCGCGCCCTGGAAGAATTTCCGTTCTACACAATTTATTACCTAGCATACTACGGTGATTCTTCAACGTCACACTTAGTAAGCGCGATTCTATTATTGACTATCCCCTTGTTTACTGTTTACCGAGAAAACACTCTCATCTTAATTTGGAGTGTGTTGGTGAACCGGGTAAAGTGTAATAAATGTTTGTGTTGCTTCGCCGCAGACCGACTGCGAAACTACTGTTGTGTCCAATTCCTACTCGACTACATATATCCTACGACCCAGTCAGTTCCATTTCTCCTGTAGTAAAACAACTTGATTCTTTATGATTTATTGAAAAGTCACAAAGCTAAAAGTTTTCAGCGCATATTACAATTGAACATGAACGAAGAGGCACTACCATCCCCTGAACAAGGGAATTCTGATTCCCACCCCGAACCGCACCCCACCAAACGACACGGCTGGCAATTTTGGGCCATCTTCCCGGGCTTGTGTCTTGCATCCGTATTGTGTGCACTCGATTCCACAATCTTATCAACTGCTTTACCTACTATTACAGCCGATTTGAATTCATCATCGAGCTACGTTTGGATAATCAATGCTTATACAGTTACCTTTACTGCTATCCAGCCATTTTATGGACAATTTGCTGATATTTTTGGGCGAAAAAGTGCCACTATAATAGCAATATGTTTTTTCCTCTTGGGTAGCGGTATTTGCGCCGGGGCAGGTCATACTAGCATGCTGATTAGTGGACGAGCAGTTCAGGGGCTTGGGGGAGGTGGCCTAAGCATCTTGCCAGCAATGGTAGTTTGTGATTTGGTTTCTCTGAGAGAGCGACAAAAATATACTGGTTTGATCTATGGAGCGTTTGCTATTGGCACTTTTATTGGGCCCGTGTGAGTGTTAACATCATTTTTATCAATTTTTATAAATCGTTTTTACCGGGTTGATACCTTCGTCATTCGAATGCTAACGCATCCTCTTTGCTAGAGTCGGGGGCTCAATGGTCGAACATATTGGATGGAGATAGATTTTTTGGCTGAATTTGCCCATCGGAGGACTGGCTCTACTTTCAGTGATCTTGTTCTTTCGAGTTTCCCACGTCCGTTCTGGACCGACCATGTCAAACTTAGGAAAGATCGATTACTTCGGTAACACCTTGTTGATCGGAGCAATTACCTCGATTCTCATTGCGCTGTCGGGTACCAATGTGGAAAGATCATGGGAGTCTTGGCAGAGATTGGTGCCACTGTTATTGGGTTTTATGGCTCTACCCTTATACATGATTTTTGAGAACTCGCCATTCTGCAAGCAACCCACAACTCCCTTACGACTATTCTCTCACAGAACGTCGTCTTTAGCCTTTTTGCTCACGTTCCTTCATGGAATACTTTTGTACTGGGCCAGCTATTTTCTCCCGGTCTACTTTCAAGCCGTCTTGAAAGATTCTCCGCAGGAATCGGGGATTCACACTCTTGCAGCAGCCATTCCAATGGTTCCGTTTGGCATTTTGGGAGGATTTTGGATTGCTAAAGTGGGACATTATAGACTCAATCAGATCTTAGGGTTTGCACTCGCTACTATTGCCATCGGATGCTTCAGCATTCTTGATCAGAATTCTTCTACAGCCGTTTGGGTCATGTTGCAGATAGTTTTCGCGGCCGGTGCTGGAATTGTGCTTACAGCTACATTACCTGCGATACAAGCACCGCTCCCAGAATCTGATGTCGCAACCGCGACCGCAACGTGGGGATTCATTCAAAGTTTGGGGTTTGTTTGTGGTGTTGCCATACCTTCCAGTATCTTCGAAGCTAAATTCAGAAGTATGATTGGCACGATTGATGATGATGATTTGAAGAAAGCGTTCAGAGCTGGAGGTGCTTACGAGCACGCTTCGAAGGCATTCATCACATCTTTGTCAGAAGAGTTGCAAACGCAAGTTGTGAAACTATTTGTGGTCAGTTTGAAGCTTGTGTGGGAGGTTGGATTGGCATTTGCTATCTTTGGATTACTCGCATCTTTTTTTGTGCAAGATATTGAGCTGAGGAGTAATCTGGAGACAGATTTTGGATACGGAGGAGAGACTGAAGCTATCAAAACTGAAAAGACACCAGTTGGCCTTCTACAACTGTAAACTAATATATACTGCTAGTGAGTGGCTCGATGATGAAGTTTCTGTTAGAAAGGGAGAAACCTGGCCTTGGGGATCTATTTTGCTCAATTCATATGTAGGGAAAGGACATTTATATGACAAGTTCAAAGAATATTGATGAAGCCGCAACCCCGTAGATGAAGGAATGTCACTGATGTCTCGATCAAAGGGTAAAGTTCAGATCGGAATCAATGTCGCCTAATATTCATTTTCCCAAAGTCTTCCTATTTTTAGAGACGAATTGAGATGTGCAACAATAGAGACATAAAATATCTCCCGCATGATGTTTTTGGAGAATTTAGTATTCTAGACTGATCGTTCGTTGTTCCACGACCACGCTATAGAAATAATTATATTTTGACGCGCGGTTGAGGCTGATGAAAATTAGCTCGACTGCTGACTTACAGGCGGAAACCTGTAGATGTTCATTTAGGCAGTACCGATCCTCAGCCTGGTTTTTGAAGGAATGTCTGCATTAAATTCTGGTAGAGATATTAACACGAGGTAATAAATATGTCAGCCTTGTGGTCCATCGGTGGTTCCTTGGGCCACAGGGCCCCTGTATTAATTCTGCCTTGATTAACGTCATGTTTTATTTTTGTACTACATACTATGTAAATTTTAGCGCTCCTTATTCTGGTTTCTTGGTGTCTATGAGGGTTTGTACTGTTGAGTATTGACAGGTGAGATGCATATACACTGCCTGAATTGTTTTGGTAATGACTTTTGTTGCATATCTGGATTTGAAATTCTATTAATATCGTTTTTGAGAGTGGCAGTGATGTCCAATTGTTTGTACCTATGGTCTTGTAGCATTTCATACTGTTGTGCCGTATCAGTTGCTCGATGGCATGATATATTGCTCGGAGAGATTCGCTTGTCAAGCTCATATATTCTTTGACAAGCTCACGAGTATCCGTCGCAAACATAGCTTTGTTGAGACATCTTCGAGGGTCTTAGGAGTACAAAGCTTCACATCACTGGGCATCACTTTCAACAACGAACTCAAGCCATCCACGGTTCCTCGTCCCCTCATCACCCCACCCTATTTCCATCCATCTGCCAATCTGTCTCTCCAAACCATGACTCTTTAGTCACATCAATGCCAAACCAAAGATTTGTTGCACATCGTACATTGGGGCTCTAAAAATACCATGTTTACGTCGCTTTCTCTTCAGTGAACGTTCCTTCCATCCTACTCTCGCTTAAGCTTATCGGCTTCTCTTTGTAAGATTGTCTTGCAAGCGAATCTTATCAAAGTTAAATTTAGAGATGTTGTATCTAAGAATACAGAAAGCGTAGGATCATGCATATCATCAAATGTTCGAGAAGCCTTGAGTTCGTTTCGATAAGCGCTGTGGTGGAGGTGGTTAGCTGGAGGTGTTGATGAAAGTGGGGTGAACAGGCTTCAGGGTGAGGATTGTGGGGAATGGGGTCTCGATAACTCAATACAGGGGGTATCGGTGCTGTTGTTTATTTTTGGGAATCTTGTAAGTACTCTAAGATTCTTCTCGTTCTCATGGAGTGCAAAATTTGCGTGGAACTGATGTGCTGAGAGATTTTAGAAGACTGAATTTTTTTCTTTCAGATAACGTGATAGTCATGTGATATTCCGTGAACAAAATCATCTAACTTCCAGCGCACTGTCCTATCGGTTCGGGCACAACATCACAGAAATTTGGATGTTACATCTCCAGGTTATTCCAGCAATGAGCCAGCAGATGAATCAAGACTGCGTTGAAGTAATGGCCCCACTTTCTTCTACACCGTCGTTCAAGACTGAGTGTTCGGAAAAAAAAAGTTGGATATCCAAACACGCCCTAGGCAGACAAGAGATGTACATTGGCAGGTCATTAGATTGATCATCGCAAACTTTTGGGGGGCTGATCAAGGCTACTTTTCGAGGTACCTCACTTCAGTCATAAATAATCAAAGAAACCGACACACCTTTAATGGTAGTCGAAGATTCGTCCACAGCAGACATTAGGGTGCACGCTGTGTGCCGGATGATTGTCAGAATGGCATATCAAACAATTGACTCGTTATACTGTTCGAAAGTGATTCATCATTGATGAATGAACCATGAACTTTGCTGCAATGTTCCAACCTTTGAAAAAAAAATACAGGAGCGGAGCTGATTAGACGGCGGACTCTCTACGATTGCCCAAGTGGAAGAAACTTTCAATTTGATCAACTTCCAGCAGACGACTTTAAGTTCTCAATGTGACCAATCCATAATAAATGTGCTTGTTAATAATTATTTTGTGTTATCGAACCACAAAGATGCATTCACAGGTGAGCTTGACTTCAACATAGTGAATTTTCCGTCACGTATATTTTCTTCTACGCGTTGTCAATACGCACGCGAGAGGCAGAAGTACGCTAGTGTAAGAAGGCTCCAACACTTTAGTCTTCTAAAAACAACTTGCTATATTTTCCTACCACGAATCTAGAAACCTGGCCCTACAGGTGATGTAAGTCTTGCAACTAAAAGCATTTTTTTGACCTTCTTTCTCTGTAAGCCAATTATTTTAATTTCTATCTACCAACTTCTGGCTCAGAATGGATGCCTCAATCACAGAAGACGAAACCACAGCGTTAATGAAATGTGTTCTCCGGATTGTTCGTTCAGCAGCTTTAAATGACCCTGCGCCTCAAGCTGGGATGCATATCATTGACAAGTTTGAAGCCATGCATTACGGAGTTACAAGGTATAAGATACAATCGGTACTTGGCCGAATGGAGAAGGTAAGATTATTTTTGAAACTTGTATCTGCCTGGACTTCGCCACTAAAAGTTTACTAGCTTAAAGTTCTTCACTCGTCCGGCAATCAGTTGGTACCCATCAGTTCGCCATATGGCACAGGCAAAATCTACGAAGTCTCTGCTTTCTATACCGTTCATCCTAAATGTGATTTAGAACATTATCGATCAATGCACTGAGCATTTATACAAATATCAGTTCTATCCGCAACCTGATTCAGGCATAGAAAACGACAATCATAATATTCAAGGGTTGGGAATAGAACATGAGTCCACACGCCTCCCTGATCCTAGAGACAATATGGTTACTTCAATCTCACAGCCACCCAGCTCATCAGAAGCTAGACATAAAGACGTTAAAGATGATAAGTCGAGTCATATGCTAGTTATTTCTGGAGTGACCTCGGCGCTGCGCGATTTAAATTCAAAGTATCCAAATGATAAGCTCGAGCTCGTGTGCAAGAACGACGAGCTTTGGTTCCAATGTCATGATTGTCCAGCTCAACTTTATAAAGTTTCGCGAAACGGGAACTGGGTCAAGCATATAAGATGTCACATCGAGGGTGCTGCTCATGCCGACAGAGTCGAGAGCAGGGTGACTCGCGACGGTGAGACAACTATCACAACAAGACCTGTTCAGACGAGGAAGGAAAGACTGGAGGAAATTAGGGGAAAGAATCCAATGAGCTCACGATGGACGTGGTGGCTCGACGAGAATCAATCGCCAAAGTCACGAAATGAGATTGTCGAGAACGTGAAAACTCAGAATGGTATATTTGTCAAGAAAAGCACTGTTGCCGGACCATCCATGATCCCAAATTCTTCAAATGGATTGGCTGGTGATATCAACTTAGACGAGGCTAGAGCTTCTACAGCGGACAAGCGAGCATACATGGAATCAGAAACCTCGCGTTCTAACAATAAACGAACTCGATTGGTATGTATTTTCGTCATCCCATTCATCGCTAGTAAATATGGAGACCTATTAAACTTGGCTTTAGGTAAAATCTCATGAAGAAACTCCGCACTCAACTTCAGCCACCCATCCTACAGACTCTCCAGAAGATGTCACGCAGCCCAATGATGATACACAGCCTCGATTGGGAAAATACCAGCCATTAGACGGCCATGACGGTGCAGACAGAGAAGCGACAAAGAGTACAAAATTTAAAGCAGTAAAGGCTCGTGTTGACGAATTAGAAGCCGAGCGAGATGCCCAAGCGAAAAAATAGCGGAACTTTCCAAGAAAATCCACAAGCAACAAAAAATTGCCGCCACTCAGCAGGAAATACTTGAACACTTGGTTAATGAGAATAAGCGACATTCTGGATTATTAATATCTGTCAGTAAGTCTCTCAATATCACCAATCGCCAACTTTGGATAACAAAGGACATCCACAAGGATGAGGCCTTAAAGAAAGTATCAAGTTTCTTAAGAATGGCTGAATTGTAGTAGAAGCTGTGGCTGACGAGCACAACATTGAGCTCAATGAACTCAGGAAACGTTTTCAGATCTTAGAAGAGCGTGACTTGGGTGTGGAAGATGATGTACAAGAACGAGGTTCTCGCCTGAGAGACCAGATCAATAGTGATAATTGAGTTTGATTAGTAGCAGTAGGAACGGGAGTTTTTAGACATTTCGAGGCATTAA
Organism: Botrytis galanthina; assembly: GCA_004916875.1. Classification (NCBI taxonomy): domain Eukaryota; kingdom Fungi; phylum Ascomycota; class Leotiomycetes; order Helotiales; family Sclerotiniaceae; genus Botrytis; species Botrytis galanthina. The sequence continues at coordinate 25,242 of PQXL01000313.1, forward strand.
GCTATAACCAACATGTAAAATTATTGTTTACCTGATCAAATTCCCATTATTTCATCATTCAATATCTTCATATGCCTATTGTGATGCTAGATTGAATTGAGCTCTAAAGGTTGGATAGGAGGACCCTAAACATGAATTTCTGCGTGGCAAATCATCATGTCCCTGCTCCAGCATTTGCCTTCACGCGTTGTGCCACTTGATAAGACGCGTCGGTCATCTCAAACCAAAATTCACTAAGAAGTGAATTGCTATTTATTTTATAATCAAACCATACTGTCATATCAAAGCTGATTTCGTGATCCCTTATAGGGGCAACGACTGACGTGATTTCAACACTAGTCCTCCAGCCACAAAAACAATGGAGGACAACTCGAGCGTTCATTAGTTGAAGAATTCAAGCGACTATCATTTCACGCACATTCGAGTGGGAAAGAAAATGTGATCGATTTGGATAAACCGGCAAATCAAGCATGGTCCTTGATCAGTCTTTACTGCAAATCAACTGAGACCCTGCATCCGGGTGTTCGAGTAATACTTATCTTAGATGAAAATTATTGCCCTGATTTGGCCCTGATTCCATTTTGAGACAACCGAGAACCTGAAGTTTCAAGCTCCCATCATAGCAAAAGATACATGCTGGACTGGAAATTCCTAGGAAGCATTTTCCAGACGACTTGCTTGACACGGTCTCTTACAAGCACGAATCCTTTTATGTGAGTTGTAATGAGTGTTTTGGCCGATGTTTGAAGACCAAATCAAACATCGGAATCGTTTATGCACAGGCAAAAAGTATGCTGCATGAAAGCAAGGTCGATAGAAGACACACTCTGAAGGTGTGAACGGAACAAGAATCCTGTGGGTTACTAGACGAAGAGCAATGGAATCTTTAGACGGACAAGAGAAAGAGAAGCAACAGTGGCTACTATCGCAGTGGTTGAATCACTACCAAGGGAGAAGCCCCGATACTAGATTGATCAGTGCATTCGATTGTGATGAAGTCCCAGAAGATGAAAAACCGTCAAAGAAACGCCAGCGAGCAACTCATACCCCATCTGACGCCAGCCTCTCGGGTGATTTCGCATCTTCCCCGCTAACGTATGGTGGTTCAGGAAGGGATGGTTGAGCTATCACGCGGTGCCAAAGTGGTCATTCTTCAATCTGAGAGCCCAATGACGATAACAAACGACTCAAGGACAGAGATACCCGTGCTTTCTGTAGATATTATGCATCGAATTGTGCGAGTCGAAGCTATGCTGGAGAAGCAGAAGTACGAAATCCAATGGATAGCGATGGAGCAAAAAGATAGGCTTGAAGGGTTAACTGAGGAGCTGGACGAATCTAGTCGTTTAAATGAGGATCTATCCGCTGAAATTGGTCGCACTTTCAAAGACGAAAAAGATTGAGAAAAAACTATGAACGCGACGCTTGATCACCAAGAAATTTCCATCAATGCAATCTCGAAGACACAAACAAAAGCAAAAGCATCGAATTGAAAAATTGACTTCGAAGTTTGATGATTCTTTGTTCTCCAGCAACGCTTTGAGTAACCAGAAAGCAAGTTCGATGTGCAACAGAAAGTGACGGTCCGTCAGAGTGGAATCATCGGGGGTATGGAACATGAGTTACGATTACATCATGACCACATCAAGATTATCGAAACCAAAAAGTGGGACATTGAGAAATTTAAGAAATAACTAACTAGCTCATTCAGAGTCTCTCATTGACGAATATGCCACAGCGCCGGCGATATTCGTTGAAAGAGACAGATAGAGATGATGTATTCAAGTGAGCAAGTTGAAAGGCACCGGTTGCCACAATACGGGAGGAGACCAAAGTCTCAAACGGACAAACTGCTCTGGAGCGAATTGCCAAAGTGGAAGAAGTGACCAAGGAATTCGCCACAAGGTTGAGGGATATAAATAGCTTGATAGACAACCCTGATGTGTCAAACAAACGAAATGGTTCGAATGATTTTCAGATCGATAGCCTTGTACAGGCTAATAAAATAATGATGATGCGTTTAGCGGCTTTGGAAGAGAAGAACGAGATGCATGTTTCCAAAATTGTGAAATTAGAAAGAAGGAGGGTTCTTGCTTAATGTTACACTGTTGGGGTAGGGGTAGCTTCACGCCACTTTTTTGAATTGCTGTTTATCTTAAATTTAGTCCAGTGAGATACATATCTACAAGTCATCTTGCTTCTTGCTGCCAAAAATTTCCCCTAGTCCACTGATCACATCAAAATCGAAATCGTCTATGATTTTCTTAATTGAAAATTCTGCAAAACAAAACGAATAAGGTATTTCTGTGCATGCACGACATGTAATCACCCACAGTTCCGAAGCGCGAAAGGAATTGCGGGGTAATCATAATATTGAGTGTTTGCTTCATTGTTTTCGCGCTCTTTTCTCACGCGCTCAAGTCCTTCTGTACATCTACTTCCTCAATATACGCGCATATCAAACAATCGATCTATTACATTTATCTTCTACTTCCATCCTGCTACTCTACTAAAATGTTTGGTAATCCTCGGGTAAAGGAATCGAAGGCAATTCATCAGAATGCTTCAGGAGTGCCTCCCCGGTATTCATCACAAGATGAAAACATGCAATCATTGGGTAATTTTTCGATTAGCTTCTCTTGCCCCTATAAATTAGGCCACTATCTTACAAATATTAGGAGAAGTGGAGCACGAAGACAGACTCGGCGAGGTGGACTCTGGTTCGCCCATACCCCCTTTGAGCTCATCGGCAAGTCCTGCGCCATTGTCTTTAGGGCAGAATGATGACCTACAAGGAACGGACCGATCGTCAAAGGTAATAGTACATGAATCTTGTTTAGTGAAGGGTGTAAGTAACGTGTATTCTCTGAAATGACTGTTTGTTTTGGTTATGCAACAGTGGTTCTGACTTCTCCAGGCCCCATCTTGCGACAAAGCGAAGGCTAAATTTGACGAGCTCGGGAGGGACTTTCCGAGTGATTTGCCGTATATCATCACATACGAGAATGGAGCTCTGGAAGCCACTTGTCAGGAATGTGGTCGCAGATTGAAAATCGAGGGTTCTGCAATTGGTGGTATTATAAACCATGCGACCGGCACACCGCACTGTTTCAATGTCAAACAAAGACTAGATTCAAACAATTTGGAAGAGACATTAACCTCCAAAGTTATGGCCCGAAGGAAGGCTATGGAAAATTCATCTGTACCAAATTCTTTCAGGGAAGTCCCAAGCCGGCGGCGATTTGAGAACATAGAGCCATTGGACCTTTCCTCTATTGAAGTTGATCCTGCTGGACCTGTCGACCATTCTGGATCTGAGCCAAGAAAATCGAAACGCCGTAAAGTAGCACCTGCGTTCCTCGCTGAAATTGATACAAGTGATCTTCGAGTCAGTACATGTTTGAAGAATCCTGTAGGCAGGCCTCGAGGATGGAAAAAAAACAAAAAAAATTCCTCGATAAGCGAAACGTCTGCTCCGGCGCTAGAACGTACTGTCGCAGATATTTCTGAAAGACTTACGCACATAGACCACCAGTTCGATTACAAAATAAAGAAACAGAGAGATCAAACATTGCTCGTTAATGCAGACCTAATTGGGCTGAGAAATTTCTATGGCAAAAGGCTAGATACTCTAGAGCAAACTTCAGAAACGCAAAAACGCGAACTCAAATTATGCAATGAGAATTTCAGGGAATCGCAAGCACAAACTGATGCCTCTTTCCACAAAGACAAGATCAGCTTGGCGAATATGGAGAGTGCGCTTCGGGAACAGAAGGATTCAATCGATAATTTAAGCAAGCTTCTGCCGGATGCGGATCGCAGACTGGAGAATCAGGAGAAATTCACGAAAAGTCTGAGTGGCCTCTTTCCGGACGTGGAGAACAAGCTGAATGAGCAGAAGAAAATCTTCAACCGTCTGGCTTCGAAGATGGAAAGTGCCCTCAAGGAAAGAGCAACTACCACGGACTTAAATCGATTGATGAGTAATTATAATGAAGAACAGAGAAACATTAGAGACCTGACGGAAGATTTGGAGATGCTTAGTGACAGGGTGGATTCCGATGACTTGTTACGGTTGCACACCAAGAACGAGCTCCAAACTCACCAAAAGCAGATTGCGAATCTCGAACAGAAAATATCCGGAATTCGATATGACGCGGCTGAAGAATTTTCTGAGATCATCAAGAAGCAAAATTACCCTCGCATTGATGTAGACCGGATTGAGAAAATGGAGAACTCTATTGAAGAACTCAAGAAAAAATCGCAAGATTCATCCCCGGCTAAGACTTCTGAGGCTATTATAGATCGAGTTGTTGGTTATACTGCGGAAAATCACAACAGATTGGAGGAGATGGTTAAGGAAGTCGAAAAGAGGCATTCATCTCAACGCGACTCACTCATAGAAGCGCTTGAAACAAAGATATCCTGTACTTCTCAAGCTGCCATTGATCGAGTTGCAGACTTGGAGGTGAGTCTCAAGGAGTTCCAAACAAAATTGGCAGACATGGCTCGTCTAGCTGTGGCGCCCCATTTGCAACGTTGCAAGCAATACGTCGAGCTCCTTGAGAAACAAGCAGTTGAATTTCGACCCTACATGGACCGGATTGTTCGATTGGAAGATAACGTTCCTGATTTCAGGACATTCAAAGATAAATTTGACAGTTTAGAAACGTGTACCCAAGGCTTTCAAAAGTGGTTGGATGAAATTGCTAGTGAGTCAGCAGAGTACCGGTTGCAACAAGACAATTTACGCACTGAGTTTCTTAGAAGACAAGCGCTAGAATCTCAAACTTTCATGGAGCGAATTGTGAACTTGGAAAAGAATACAACAGACATAACTCGTCTAGTGGAAAACAACAAAGTGTCTGAAGAGCCTATGCGAAAATGTATCTTAAATTTTCGGTCTACATCCGATCAAATCGCCCAATTAAGAAAAGAAGTCCAGAGTTATGACAGCAAGCTTGGGGCAGTATCTGTGGCTTTAGACAATCGCCGGTTACAACAATTGAAAGAACATACAGAACTCATCGAGGAGAAAATGTCCCACATTCAGACAGACTTCGATAATATGATCACGAGATTTACAGCAGAGGCACAAAATATCGCTATTCAAGCCGTCAGGTTTGAGGTGACAGGGGATAATAGTACTAGGGACCGCCAAATTGATGATCTAGCACAATCTATCAGACCGATAATGATCCGTCTAGCAGGATTAGAGGGCACGGAGAAGCAGTCTGATAAAATGGTAATGATGCGTCTGGGAGCTCTAGAGAAGAATGAGAAACAGTCTGAAGACATGATGATGTTACGGCTGGCAGCATTAGAAGAAAAGAACGAGAGGCAAGTTTCTAGGATCTTGGAATTAGAACGAGGAAATCAGAGCTTGCAAAGAGAAGTAATGAAGCTACAGCAGCCCAATGTAGGGTAATTATGAGAGGGAGGCTTGGAGTGTGTATAACTAGTGTGTCTGTTTTTGGTCATTAACTTGAGACTGCTTGGAATAAAAGCTGAGCCAAGAATGATACAACGTCCATTCTTAAGTATAATCATTCCTGATAAACTTATTTCATTTCACATATACAATAATCACGTCGGGGACTGGCGTCGGCGGTAATGCTACGGAAGGTTTATGAAGTCGGTTACATGTATTCGGATACTAATGGTAGATTCAAAATTGCCTTATACCGGCGTTGGCGCGCGGGGCATGCGGGTTGATGCATAGAAAAATTTTCACGCGCGATCTTAAGTAGCCAATAAGTTTGAACTCCATATTTTTGGCTGAAGATATTACAGCGATACTGTGCGTTTGCTTTTGTCCGATTACTTTTCTCTGACGCGGTTGCAATTTAGATCCATGTTCACGCGGGAGCTGACATCAAGTATCATTCAATGGAGTAGGATACACGGGTATTCGCATGCAAAAGCCTTTCGCATGTGTTTTTTTGTTACTAAAAAGTTCTGATGCGTCAAAATAAACTTCTGTCTGCTGAAGGCATTACCAAAAGTCTGCCTGTACCTTGCACTTGTCGCGCTGACGCGATCGCGACCCTTTCCGAAGCGTGCTCCTCAATTTTGCTCGCTTTTGAATCCAACATAGCACTCTTCTCTCTTGATCTGCTATTTTGACATCACTTGATTAAACTTCCACAGTTCATTTTTTCAAACAATCAACACAATGGAACAATCTCCCAGCACTAGCCAGTGTCAGCCTTCATCTCGTTTCACAAATACAAATGACAAACACTCGTCTGGTAATTTAATGCACCTGTGTGGCATTTTCAGCTGTATGGCTAACTAACAATAAATAGAAGCAGGACCATCGAGGTCAGGCGTTAGCACAACCACAAACGAAAAGACGACTAGTCTTAAAGGCCAGCGCCCATGGAACTACTATTCAGATTTGAGTGGTGACGATGATTGTGACGATGAACGACCAAATCTTCGTTCAAAAAGCACGAATATAGTGAGCTCCCTGCGAACCTCTAGTCCACAACAGAGTACATCAAGAAAAAGAAAAGCTCCCAACGGCATCGAAGCCCCCTTGAAGCTTATCATTCATGAATCATGTATACCAGCAGGTGTATGTAGAGTATCTCCATGAAGTATGCAATCGCGAAACTGATAACTTCAGGCCTTGTCTTCAAATTTTCAATTGATTAAAACCAAAGTCGAACTTCTCGAGATGCAGTACCCCGATGATTTACCATACACCGTTACTTTTTCGCGCAACCATAAAATCCTATATCTAGAGTGTCAAGAATGCAATGAGTCATTCAATATCTTGAAAGGAGTACAAACCCTTGGAGCTCACGCAAGTAGCGATTTGCATTCAGCGTTTGTCGATGAACGGTTACGAAAATTAGAGGCGGAAGGCTTCAGGAGGCAATTAACCAAAGAAGTTATGGCACGAGAAAAAACCATGCATTCTTCGCCTGCGTTTACTACAATAACGGGATCCCAAAGACTGTGCCGACAAAAACAGACTTCGAGGCAGCAATGTCCGGAACTTGCGCCGTCGGAAAACTTTGAATCTAATTCATCTTCAAAAGATGAACCAATTCGATTGAAACGGCGGTTGACAGTAGCCCCTTCCCCGACCCAGACGCCTACAAATGTTCTGCGCCCTGAACTTGACACGTCCGATGAGATGTTGACGCGGTATCAAGGATTTGAGAAGAGGTTAGAAGACGTGGTCATTGACATCAATATCCGACAATCAACCCAGCACAGATTACTCGTAGACGAAGTACAAAAGAAGATATCGTATGGTCTTGTGCCTATTGACGATCGACTTACAGCCTTGGAGAATGGTGTTCAAGAATCGTATCAAAATACACAGGATAAGAAGCTCACTGAAGAGAGAATAAGGCAGGCGTCGCAATCCTCAGAATCTGCACTTCGAAGAGTCAAGAAGCTACAGGAAGAATTCGATAAAAGCGAAGAGAAACTTTCTACCGGCATGAATCTAGTGAAGGAACTAGAGGAAGTGGTCCATCTAATCGAGAAAAGAATACCAACCTTATCCGAAATCGATCGGGTTGGTAGATTGGAAGATGAAATGAAACGAGTGAAAGAAAAGGTCAATGCTCTCGCAGAAAAATTCTCCCAGTCTCAGCCAGACACTGATCAAATTACTACATTGCAAGAGGAGGTCAACACCTTCACAGCAAAAGTCTCTAACCTCGCTGGTCTTGCCGAAAATCATGAGCTACCTGCCAGTCACAGTAGCACAGCTAACGACGCGGCCCTCATCGAGGATCTGAAGAAGTCCAAGGGGACAATGATGAAGCGCCTGGCTACCTCTGAGGAGCGTTTGGCTGCTTTGGAGGAACAGAACGACAGACTGGTTTCTAAGATTAAGGAACTAGAAAGAAGATAAGAGATGACATGAGAAGGTGTGATTGATGAGCTTGAGACGGATGGATGCAAGGGTTTCTTTTAATGGGCATCTGAAAAAAATGGGTGGAGAGGGGGGGGCAGAAGTGAGTTTCAGCGCTAGGAAGATTCCAACTCGTGTGTAGAATAGATTGCACTCGGGGTGCGTCGCGACTAGCTTATTGCACCAATGTTGACGTGTCTGAAGCAATTCGTACTACGTTCATCTCATCCCATCTTGGTAAAGCGACTAGTGTAACTCAAAATAGAATTCTTGCTCACATAGATCGCGCCAGTTGTGGTCATGCTCAATATTTTTTGCTTCTCTCATATAGCTCTGGCAGATGTACATTTACACCTTTCCTTCATAATCTCTCTTCCAAATGGTATCCCAGACTCCCTTGTCCACCGCAAATTCTCTTACGTAATCATGCTCTAACTCATGCGTCCTCCTTCCAAGCAACACCAGACTGTGCAAAGGACCTCCCAATTGCTCATCGGCGTCACACAATTGTTTTAATGTTCCACTTACAAATTTCTCATCCTTACAGCCTACTCGAGCAGCACCCACACAGAGACTTTCCTCATTGTAAACCCCTCCCTCTCCATTCTCTGTCTTGAGCTCTTCAATTTCCAACATCTGCGACGCGCACTGTCCTACGGTCATGTATCTCGGCGGCTCGTATATCTTTCTTCCTCTCGCCATATTCTCCATAGTTTGCTCCTTGACCTTGATATCCAACAATACCAATGTGTGTAAACCGATATTCCTGTTCTCTCTGATACGATCGTAGAATGATGCAGGCTTCCAGTTCTCAGTGAAGAAAACCATTGATACAGTTTGGCCAAAATTGTAAAGTTGGAGACCGGTAGCACCAATTGCGGACATAATAGAGGCATTAGGAATGGTAGAGATTGGAATGTTCAAGGAACGGGCGCGGAGGACAAGATCGGTATGGGTGGTAGCACTAAACCTGTGTCAACATATAACCTTCAAATTATGAGGAAACTATCATGTAGAACGAACCCAAAAGGATCTCCCACAACCAAAAATGCAACATCTACATTTTGCGCATCTTCCAAGATATCGTCACTAGCACTCTCTACCATATCCCTATCTGCAATAATTACTTCTCTTCCATAGTAACTTTCCTATGTCTACATCAGTCAGCGCCTTACTTCCCCGGGTTTAGAAAAAGACTTACAAGAACTGTTTTATCCACCAGCAAAATACTGGTGTAGGCTTCAAGGTATACGCGAGCGCATTTCTTGACAGCCTCAAGCCCTTTGACAGTAATATCTGTCTCGTCAGAGAGACCAAGGCCAATAAGGTAAAGCATCTTTGTTGTTCTGTGTACTGTGAAAACAATTAAGTGAGGGGTTCGAACAAGAGTTCAAGAAAATTAATTTGCCCCGCACATTTGCTCATACTTCCATCATTCACCGCCCGGACCTTGAGAAAGGCAAAATCACAGCCTTCCTCAACCTTACATAGAAAATCATTTGCGACAACGATTTGAGCTGTGTCCTGCAATCCATATCTTCGAAGACGAATTGAAAGCCCTGCATAGAATTGAAGATCACACCACACTTCTCAACGTCAACGACAATCTTAAAATCGCAACAATGTCCTCCAAAAAGGGCGCGTACGAAACCAATGCCTCGGACACTGATTTCCGCAAAAAATACGATCGCGAAGCCAATGTAGCAAAAGCACGCGAACAAGAAGCCAAAGAAAAAGAAGAAGGGCGTCTACGATATGAAGCCAAGCTTGCTGGCAAGAAATACTACGCGCCTCTTACTGGCGATGAAACTCTTACATCTGCGCGCGCAAACCGTCTCGATGTATCTGCCAATGTAGGGAAAACTATACTAATGCCTGCGGGGGCAGCGACAGGCAAGAGAGGAAAGGGTGCGGGATTTTACTGTCAGGCTTGTGACTTGACTTTTAAGGATAGTTTGCAATGGGTGGAACATGAGAATAGTATGCAGCATTTGCGGGCGATAGGACAGACGGGAGAGGTTCAGAGAGCGAGTGTGGAGGATGTGAGGAGGAGGATTGATGAGATTTGGGAAAGGTTAGAGAGGGAAAAACATGAGGAGGTTGTTACTTTGGGAGAGAGATTAGAAGGGAGAAGAATTGAGGATGAAAAGGAAAGAGAGGAAAGGAGGCAGAAGAGGAGAGAATTGGCTGAGAGGAAGAAGGAGGAAAAGGACAAGGAAATTGCGGTCAAGAAGGAATACGGGGAAGATGTTAGGGTGGAGGGCGAACATGATGAAGACGACATGATGGCTAGTATGGGGATCGTAGGATTTGGATCATCGAAAAAGTGAAGATATATTGTTTGCATATGGGATTTAGCGACGGTGTTCAGGACGGAGTACATTAAATCATACAGATTGTATACTTGGGTTTTGTATAGGTCAATATATTATAATTACTGCCGACTTGGCTTGTTGATTACCGTCACTCCTTTATATTTGTGCCCGCCACATGGTTCGGACTACCATTAGAAGGTCCTTGTCCATCTGGTACACCATTTTGGTAAGATATCTGCTTGTTAAGCCAATCCCTGAACTTTTTCCTCCTGGACAATCTTACTGGCGAATCGTCTACTTCAGTCTCGTCACCACTCTCCATTTCATCTGACAATTCAATATCCGGAGCCCATCTTTCCTCATCCCCGCAGACAACCACATACCAATTGCACACTTCCTCTGCCTCCAAGTTCTGCCTCAACTTATCAAGCCACCCTGCTTTTTCGTTCCTCTTCTTGATTTCTTCTGGACTCATCCCCAGTTCCTCACAATTAGGAGGAGCAGGCTCTGCTTCTGCAGCATTGGCTTTGTACTTCTCCACCTCTTCGCATATATTAACACCCAACCCAATTTCAACCATATAGTCTGACACATAGGCCCATGGTTGACTGGTCGTTTTTAAATCCTCTGGATCATACTGTTCGACCAATTTGATCGCGCTCCAATCATTAAATCGCAATGGCTTTTCCAGTCCATTATGCAACTGTTCTCTCGAAATCGCATTGGTAGCTCCAGATGCTGATCTACTATGTAAAGTTTCCGAACCCGAGTTACTAGCATTGTTCTGTCCATTCGAATTCCCTTTCCTCAATGTTAAGCTGGACTTCTTCTTGTGAGGTGACTTTAAAGAGATCATGGACTTTTTGTTCTTCTTCGTGAGGGTTTTTGGGGATTGCGGCTTGGGAGTTGTGCATTCTGTGGGGGGACTGGGAACAGGTGCAATATCAATGGGACCCGGACTGCTTGGTGGAAGAAAATCGAATTGTTTGTAAAAGGAATTGAGGAGAGCATTCGAGGTCAAGGGCGCCATTAACCATTCTGGGGCTGCATCTTCAATATCATTTAAGATCACATAAATACGGATATTCTCTCTTTTCCAACGGAAACCATGGAGGAGGTAGGTAGGCATTTTTGTGTGAATGCGATGGTGAGAATGTTAGATGTATTGATGTTGGGGACACACCAGCAGAACATCAGCTTTTAAATATCATATCTGATGCTTTAGGAAGTAACTTATCTTGGAATATTGGTAAATTGTTAGGGAAATTGCGATTGGCAATTGCGGCTGCGAAAAGAGTTACGAGGCTATCTTTTCCGGGGTTCACTAGAGCCGATGTCTGTGCGACAGTGATGTTGGTGATGTTGGTGAGCTTGGTGCTAACTTCAAAGCTCGACTTCAAGCTTCTTTGAGTAAAACATCCCAACTTCTTTCGCTCATCGAATAATGGTATTTCTGAATCACTTCCTCGACTAGCGGCGGTATATGAACAGCCCTTCAGCCTGGAGAAGTTCGGGTCAGCCCCGAGTATACTGTCGTGATTCCTGGCTTCAACGGAGGATTGCATTTGCCTCGGTGACGTTCAAATTTTGGTTGTAAACTCTTCTAAGTCCAAGAATCCTCGTTTTCAGTGCGATCTCGAAGATGTCTCGTATCTTAAAGCCCTAATTAGTTCCAGGCATTAAGTTGTTTCATTCTATCTTGCCCTTTCAATTGTCCTTTTCAGATGTTGAACCTTCAATCCTTCCTGGAGATACTAACCGCGCCAATAATTGTCGAGGATCTCTGTATCCTTGTCGTATTCATGCACGGGAAAATGATCTTGTTGTTTATATGGGATACTATGATTTATTAGCATATTTGGATAGCTAGGTAGACATTGAAAGCTTTCATGGTGAATATAATGAGGCTGTGAATATCTTCACTCTCATCCGATGAAGAGCTCGGCAGTTTCCGAGTCTCAAAATTTCACAGAAGAACTCTTTCTGAAGACAAGTGCACCTTCATCACAAAAACATTTACATAACAGTTTTGTGTGTTCTCTTTCCGATTTGTATCCAAACTTCTGCAATTTCTCTCGTCGCAACACAGAGCAAAGGGCATACAGAGGCTCAAGCATACCACTACACTGCTTTCCAACCCCGCATTTTCACATTGTACACCATGCCTCCCGGTATCATTCCTGATGGCATGGTACAAGATCTTCTCGATTTTATCCGGGAAGCAGTTCCTGTTATCTATGAAGCAAGCATTGAGCTGTTGACACTAATTTTCGAAAATGACCCTGCTACATCAGATGTAGCTAAATCTCATGGCCGCTGGATACACATCAACCTTATGCGACAACTCTTACCATTGGGAGACGAAGAGAGACAAGAATGGACAATTGAGCTATTCAGCGGCAAGAAATACACTGTAGAGTTCTTCGCGGAGACGATGATCAAAGTAAGTTGGTTCAATCCTTGCGGACAGTTATGATTCTTACAACAATAGAGCGGAATCTGGACGGAATCCGAAGACGAAAATGGATTTACTTTCTATTCCATGAATCGACAAAAAGAAGTTAATTTTCGCAAATGGCTTTTACAGCCTAGAACTCAGGAGATTTATATCAGTGAAGTAATGGAATGTCTGCATCTGATCGCGAAGAAAAGCGTCGAAGGATCCGATTACGTACCAAAGAAAGGTCTCAAATGTAAGAAACTGTGCTATTTTTATACCTAACAGATATACTAACACATTTCGCCAGCGAAATACAAAGTCGTCACTCCAGATTGGCAGAGGGAATTCATCGAAACCAAGAAAAGGCTCGCACAATCCCAATCCCTCGTTGAAAGCCTACAAGAAACGGTACAAATAGCGAATGACATCATAGATAATCAAGGCACTATCCTCGATAATACAAGACAGCAATTGAAAGTGGCACGTACATCCAATTCTAGGTCGGAAAAAGTGTGGATGAAGAGATATAAGAAGTTTTTCAAACGTACGTGAAGCTATGTGGTTTTGAGGGATTGGGGTTGGTCGGGTTTGGAGTTATGGAAATACAGGCTGTATCGAAATAGGAGTATTGGAGTATGTTTTGGGAAGTAGGTGAGAGTGTTTGAATGTTTGTCAGGACTACCCCTGTACTTTAAACATATCAGTCTGCAACAATTCGTTTTGAGAGTATTTTAGATTGATTGAAAGACCGTGGAAGATCTTGGGGTGGTCTAGAAGCGCGAAGTAGCCTGGAGCTAGGAAGAGCTAGAGGAAAGAACTAGAGTTAGACTTTCTTCCGTTAAAAGACTTGTTAGGGCCTCCCTTGTAATTTTAAGATGCAGACGTGCAACACAAATTTCCTGTCACTAGAATTGGATGAAACTTGTGATGGAGGTGATGTTGAAGTGCTTGTTTACGTACTATGTCCTAGGGAAATAGCTATCTATCGTTCGATTGCTTGCTTACAGTACCTACTTATCAGGAGAGTAGTAGTAAACTACCAATCGCCTCAGTCTATCTATACCTTGTCACAACATATATTTTGATGATTTTTGACTTGAAGAGTTCCGAATAATACTTTATGCAGTTCTTGACGTAACCTGAGTCCAAAAAAGCTTTTCCATAAATGAGTATCCATTCTTTAGTATTTATTCTTATAATATATCGTTATGATTATAGAATCTATCAAGGCACATTACACGATCTCTCACTTCCAATTTATACGTACTAGTATTCCATTTTGAATAAAGACCCCAAATGACAAGGAATTCTCATCTAAACACACAGAGCAACGCTACTATCAGGAAACTTTGGTCTCCCATCCTAAGTTATTTGAGATGCACTCAATCTCATCAAACTGGCCTTTTCATGTTAGAATTCTGGGTCTCAAGGAATCCTACTAGAACGAGTATTGCCTTAACCTGAATTGTGAAACTCGATTTAACTCACGTATCGTATCGTATCGTATCGTATTTGGATTTTACAGACTCTCGTTTAATTATATCAAGCGAGATTCAAATGAATCACATAGACAAACTCAACGTGGTAACTCTATCATACTCGCTCCCTCTCAATATCCAAATCAGAAATAATTTTCTTCAATTCTCTCTCAAGGACTTCAATTCAAGTTATCGGTATTACTTGGAAATGCTGTCACATCCTCATAAATCTATAGAAACTATTGCACGTCTAGAGAAATCGAGCGTTTATATATCGATTCTTATGTGCAAAGTAGAGAAAATATAACTTACATTACCCCTTCTCTCTTATTCCTCAAGTTCAGGAAGCTAGAACATCCATAATTAAATAAGAATACTACGACCCGATCCGCTAAACCAACAAAATGATTCTGGATGTCCTTTAAAATCCCTAGCTACTGTATCACAAAGACACATGAGCGTAGCACAATTGCGTATAGACTAAATAAATGTAATATATCTTCAATCTATTACCAGCAATCAAGCCGCACCAAAAATTATCTACACTAAGCTACCTACTCAATACTAACCATTACAACGCATACTCAAACTCCAACTAAACGAGTTAAACACATCATTTCACCCATTCTCCCCCTTTCCCCCTCCCCATCTAATATTCTCATCCGACCAATGCTAGCCTTAACTCCCGAAAGAGGCTCACCATAATCTCAAGAGACTTATTAGGTAGCCAATAATTATTCGCTGAGCGAGGATTTCTCGTATTACTAACGCTTCTCCTATTCTCGCTTAAGTAACACATTTTCGATCACGATCTTACACTCCTCTATCCTCATTGATATGTACATAAAGCTTCACGAGATTGACACGCATCCTTGCTGTATATCTATGCTTATCGGGTTTAGGTAGAAGAAATTAGTCGATGCTCTGGTGACTAGCTATGATACAAAGTTTTCACAGAGATCCTTATCTGTACAAAAGGTAAGACTTACTACACTCCCACCACAATTTGTACCCCCTCTACTTGAGGATCTTCAACAGATATTATAACTTTCAAACATCTATAGATGCTCGACTACATAATCTTAATAAAATCTAAAACAACACCGTAATGATATATTGAATATTTAGTACGTTTAAGTTTAAGTTAGTTTCGATGAGTGAGCGCCTAGATCTATCGATACTTGATAAATTATACGGACATTTCTCCTTCACTTGAGTTCTCGAGAAGAAAAAAAGAATTGAGATACAAGTACAAGGTTATCGTTCAACCAAACTAAACAATTCAATCTCCTTCGTATCTCATCCCAGTACTTATTTTCTCCCCACCGAAGAAAAAAGTAGAAGAAAAGAAGCGACGTATAACCTAAACCTAGCCCTCAAAACTCAAACCTCAGTTCAAGTGCGAATACATCAAAACATCAAAATAAGAGAGAACCACAGCCAGAGAACGCACTACAGATTACAATACTCAAGCTATATACACAAATCGAATTTCGAATCAAGCTTAGTAGGAGCTATAGCTAACACAATAGTTAAAACTTAAACACAGTTCCTTTCTTCCTTTCTTCCTTCCTTCGATACCCATTCTCGAGTTCATTTTAAATTCCAGACTTTCAGCTTCACGTTGCATATTCCTCCTAAGACATCGCGCATCACACATCGCACATCGCACGCCCAAACCCCTTCTACAATAAACCATAATCCGAAGCCGCGCATCGCAATGATAATTATAGCCGCGACAGATCAAGTGCTATCAACACCGGTATTGACATGAATATCGATCAATCAATCAGAACACAACTTCACAAACTCGCAATAGTAGAAGTAAAAAAATATAGAAACAGAAAAAAAAAGTCAGATAGACGGCGAAGATTAAGTAAAATCTACCATCCTTCTTAAAAATACCATTCTTCGGGTATTGCATCGTCGTGACATCATCATATCATGGTATCATAGTATCATATCAAATCTCTCGACTTTATGAGGAAAGAAATCTCGGTATCTTGTGACCTATATCCCTTCTTCCTCCTCCTCTTCTCCTTCTTCTCAACCATGCATTCTATTGGGTATTCTCATCTTCATTCCCGAGGTCAATAAGAATAATTTGAGGAAGTGAGAAATCAAAAGAGCGAGAAAGTAAGATGGAGAAGTAAAAAGTAATTAAGCAATAAGAGAAGGAGCAATCAAGAAACCTGAGAAGTATAGCTGCCAATACGGCAATCAGCAGAAAAAATATCGAAAGTTCAGTATGACGAATAAATGATGGAAATTGAATTTTCGAAAACTTGAAGAGCGTATAAGAGAGAACGTATAAAATTATAATCTCCATAAAAGCCATTATCTCAGCCGCAGGATAAGAAATCGAGAGGTCGATATTAATGGGATTTTCTGGAAAGCGCAGAATTTCTCGTACTGAGCTTAAGCCTTAGATATGATGTGTATCAAGCTGGCTCCTAACCCTCAAAATATATGGTGAAGATTCACGAATCCTCGTTTCTCTTCGCTTCGCTTCGTTTCGTTTCGTCTCGCTTTGATACAAGCCGAAAGCGAAATTTCTTAATAACGCGATGTATCTTGTTGAAATCCAGCCGATGCATTTCCCGACACATCTTCAATCGCGCGCTCGGATTCCGAGTCGGAATCTAGGGGGTAGAATACGCTTATGAATGCATCTGCTGCTATTCGGTATGTTAGCTCTTTTATTCCTACTCTTTCTACTTTGCTTCTTCTTTCATCCACTGGAGAACATCTTTGATTCTTTGCGTGAAAAGTAAAGGAAATGCAAATAAAAAGGTTACATAAGATAGCAACAAGAGAAAAAGTGCCCGAAACATACCAGCCCCATGTACAAAATTCAATTCAAACTCCCCATGTTTCTTCACCTGCGCGCGTCTCGAATACTCATCGCAGAAAACATAGAGATGCAAATCTTTCACCCAAACGCGATGACGTGAATGTCGGGCGAGCCAGGTATCGGATGTGACTTGGAGGTCGGTTACTAGTGTGTTTATTAGCGAGCGTTGGGAGGTTAAGCGCAAGATAATTGAAGCAAATTGAGAGAACACAGGAGAGGGGAAAGAGGATTGAAAGGGAAAGAAAGAAACCCATACTAAAAGCAGTCCAGACAGGACATTTTCTCAATTCTCCATTTGCGACTGCGGCGTGAAGTCGTAGGGTATGAGTTTGTTGATTTTCGTAGACGAATAGAGAGTGGTGGTATCCATCATCTACTATTTGTCTATTTTTATAGATGTATTAGTAAAGAGACTATTCACATCTGGCAACTCGTTCTTTTCGTCTAGTTTCTATGTCTCAGAAAAAAAAGTTACCTACCCATGGAAAATTTTCACCTCTCCAGCAATGATATAGTCATCTCTTGGTATCAGATTTGTGAGTTGGGAACGCGCTTTGAGTGCTACGAATGAGCAGTGGAAGAGTACCATTCCTATGTTGCAACATTAATTTTTGATCCATCGTATCTCATACTTCTATCCTCCATTCAACGTGAAAACAATTTTACAAAAAATTACTAACGTTGCCAAGTCCTTTCACAAAATCAGTCAGCATATTCTCTTCGAATACTATCCCTTTCACTTCCCTCTATTTATTGCTTCTCTTCCAAACTCTCAACTGAGAAAAGCATTACTCACTTGAAAAATAAAGCCATCCAAATAGTCGGATGTTCCCTATACTCACTCCACCTCTTAAAGCACAACGCACTTCCATGTCTCCGAATGCATAGCTCATGAACCCCAAAAGAAGAATAATGAGGATTATTCTGTTTATCCATCCAGCGACAGAGTAAATAGGGGGATTGATGAAGTGCTGTATCGTCGAGATAGAGTGTTACGGAGAGATGATTTTTGTCAAAGGGTCTGAATAGTTAGTGAGACGAAACCCAATGAGGAGAGTCAAGGAAGTAGTGAAGGAGAGAAATATCAGAGAGTAGAAATGTAGCACTCACAATTTGAAGAGAACTTTTGATTGCGGGGGGATACCCAATTTCATGAGATTCATCGATGGGCCCCAACATCTCGATCTATATCCATACTATTAGTTAATCATTTTCATTACTATGAAAGCCTCCTCTTTCCACAATATCAAACTTCACACTCCTCTAATTCCCCTCCATCCAGCTCCCAAATATCAAGAGAAAAAAAAGAAGGAAAAAAGACAAACATACTCTCGTCTATGTTTCAAAAGTGCCTGCGAAAGCGGTTGCGCATGATCATCAAAGATCTTTTCCGCCCAGTGCCGTCTCTAAACATCATTAACATCCAACCTCTTTCCTTTCACACAATTCTTTCCCCAGCCCTCGCTTCTCTTCACCCAACACAGATCTCGAAGCAGAAAATTCCAAAGCAAGATACCAAGAATTCGCTTACATACCTCAAGTTCCATGAGATTCGGTTGCGCAGGAGCGAGATGCGGTTGCACCGGGATTGGCGGTGCTATAAACACAGATACCCGGGTTAATCGACACGAATTCTCCATTTCACCACACATTTACGAGACGAGAGTATTAACAAGAAATGCGACGAGCAAAAACCATATGTAGAACCCCAAAGCAAAGAGCGAAAAACATACCCGGAATCCCCCTCAAAGCCCTCAGCCTTAAAATTCTCAAGCGCAGCAATTCCAGCGTCGTGGGATCGTAAGTTGGTGATCTATGTGCTGACCGCTGTTACCACCATCCAATCAATTTCTTCCCATCCCACTCCTCCTCACATCTCACTGGGTGAAATGTAGAACAAGAAGTAGAAATAGAACTAAATCTCGCACCCCTCCAAACGATACAATTCTATGCGATCCGTTTCCCTCAAGAAATGAACCGAGAGACTAAAAAACATTCACTCACCTACTCAACAACCTCACACACTGCACCAAAAAATCCACATACATCACAAACCGCAACGCCAACGTCATTCCCCCCTGTTCATTCAAGCGCTCATGCATCAACATCCATTTCATTCTAATGGACCAATCATCACACATCAAAAAAGCCAGCATATCCCTGAGCGTCTTTTGCAAACACGGGAGGATGACGGTTAAATAATATATCACGACGGGAACGCGCAATCGGAAGATCGGGAAGAGATCGTGCAAGTCGCGGAGGAGCCGCGACGTTTGTTCGACGTGTCGGAGAATCGCGGTGATGATTTCATAGTCGGTGATGTCGGGGGAGTCGGGGTGGGAGTCGGAGTCGGATGGGGAGGGGTAGTGGGGATGAGAGGAGAAGGAGGAGGAGAGAAGTGCAACGGATGAGGAGGTTAGATGGGTGCGGATTTTGAGGAGTTCGATTGCGACGGCGTCGGCGCGGGCGGCTTCGCGCCAACACCCGGATAGCTCCTCCATGCTTCTATTGCGGATGTTTGGGGCTGGAACGACATTAAGTTGGGGCGGTACGATATATGAACGTGTCGGAATTTCAGAGTGGAGATAGGTACTCAATCAATGAGCTATTCGGTATAGTATGTTCAGAAATTCATTATATATTTTCAAGTGTTAATTGGGACTTGAATGAATTTCAACTCAACTCAATTCAAAATGAAATGAAATGAGTATATCACATCATATCATATCATATACCTCAAATCAATCGAAGAAGCAAAACTGAAGCTTCAAAAAAGAAAAAGCGGAGTAAGGATCTCGAATACCATCGAACCAATTCATATACACATACATATGTACCTACCAACCCTCCACAGACATCACACAGAAAAGCAGCTATCCGTTCCCCTCCTCCAAAATCCCGAAAACCATCAACTCCTGCAAACCAACCAGCCGCGGCTCTGCGGATGAAATCGACAAATTACACATCTCGTAGGTGGACAAATCTACAACCTCAGCATCACCACGACTGACGTGTCAAAAACCATTGGAATCGTCAAAATATCGTATCATTCACTTCCCCTCTTCTAATCTTTCTCCACGCCGATTCTGTGCATGATTCATGGGCAATTCTCCATTCACATCGCATTCTGCAGAAACGTACGGGTACCAAGGAAAAATTATCTTTGCTTGCATGATCAATTCTAGCCAGTAATTTATACTTACAATTTCCAATTTCTTCGGATGGGTGTATCTGTATGTGTCTGTATATGTATGTATGTATGATAATGATAATGATAAAGATAAAGATTCCAACCACAACCATGCATGCATGAACTCCATTCCATACGAACGAACCAGAATTCTCCAAGCTCTGCGCGATTGAATTGCATCGATCAAATCACCATTCATTGATCTCATTAACGGGATATAATCGTGGAAGAATACCTATCAATGAAATGATTGTAAATCGCCACTTGTGCAATGGTAATTCCACGATATGAAGTGGCACAAAGCCTTCAAGATGTTGTTTTCTTGCAAAGTGGTGGAATTATCACGACGAGCGAATCGTACAAGGCTGACTTTGTAATTACGGCTGATGACACGGAATTGTGTAATGATGGTCAAGCCGAGGCCGAGGCCACATCCGATACTCATCGGCTTCATACATTGATTTTGATAAATTAACGTTACTTGATAATTCCAATCAATCAATCAACCAACCAATTAACCATAACAGACTTAGACTTCTCTTTCTGCTTTCAAAATAAGAAAATCTCTGTGTTGGCTCCTCTAAGAGATCATTCAAGTCTACTATCCATCCTATCCATCCATTAACAGACGGAAGAAAAGAGGACAATGTACTCAGGTACCTGGTTCGAATCGAATCCGCATCCACAAACAATACAATAGATATCAATCATGCAGTGATCCACGCAGCATTTAACCCACACCAACAACCTCCTTCGGGAAAACTTCCTTGATGATTTATTTCGATTCTTGAAAACCATGGGTATCCAGTGATCAAACCATAGAGATATAAGAAAGATTAAAATAAAACCAAAACCAAAAACAACAACAAGAAGAACAACAACATGAGAATCCTTTCAACACCAAACTCGACTCATGAAAATCAACTCAATCGCAACTCACTAAAGTAGCAATTGTATCCATTGTGAACATCACAGATAGATGCATACCTAGGTACATACATACATACATACATACATACCATCCATCCCAATCTGTCCACGAGCATACGCGTACAAGATAACATAAGAAGAAACTCTCTTCCGTACTCCATACCGATCGAATAATGATTGAGGAAGGACGGCTCGAAATACTTATTTCAATTCAACCCAATCCAATTCAATTCAAGGTCTGGCACTCGCGTTGTGACGATAAATCATCATATCATGTCATCATATCATCCAACCACAATCATAATCACATCCCCCCTCCAAATTCCCACAATCGACAAACGACCACACCACAACACAACACAACACCAAGGAAAAAGAAAGAAAAACAAAAGATACCCCCCTCCCCCAGAAACCCAGACCATGAACACAACATCCTATTCCACCCTATTCCATCCCAATAAAGTACCAACATCTTGTCCCGTTTCGTGTATATATATATCATCGAGCATTCCTCAGAATCATCAAAAGAGCCTTCCCTCATACTCCTTCTCTCATCCTCTCTTTGCTTTACCTTTCTCCACTTCCCTCCAGTTCATCAACCTCGACATCACCACCCTCATCCTCACAACCCACGACCCACCTCCAGTATCCAATATCCAATAACCATTGAATCAATCGGTTCCAGACTCCTCCAAAAACTGCCCAAAAACATACAGCTCTATATGTATATAAACAAATCCAGCACCTCAAACCCAGCCCAGCCCAGTCCAGTCCAGTGCAGTGCAGTACCATGCAATCCCATGCATGCAAGCAAGAAGGAATCCCCTCCTACCACCCCACCCCTCGCGCCCCACCCCACACCACTTCCTACCACTTCCTACCACTCCACCATCTACCATCAATCTTCCTGCTTCCCCTCCCCTCTCCCTCCTTCCCTCCCTCCCTACCTCTCTCCCTCCCAGCCCCCAAAAATAAAGATACTACTATGCAGATATACTTATCCACACCCGAAGAACACATACAACAAACAAACAAACAAACAACTCAACACACAGATTTTCCCATTCTCCCCATTTTCCCCAGCCTCTCCCACAATCTCTCAACTCCCCCCTCCCC
>PQXL01000314.1:0-47389 GCA_004916875.1 Botrytis galanthina
TTTTGAAATAATATATATATATATTAAAAGTTGAAGAAATAAAGGTTTTTGGTGTGTTTTCGGCTAGTGTGCGATAAGCCGGGGCCTAAACTCTTACCTTTCAATTGCCGCTAAGCCACGCTTGTTGCTAATTATTGATCCATGCTTAACTGTTCCTGATAATGCAAAAGAAGATTACGTTAACCTCACCGAGAAATCCCCCCCCCCTTTTGTTTTTGTTTTCTGGAGTTTGTTTTCAACTGCGTACAAACACAGACATATGCAGGTACAGGCATTCGTACAAACGGATGTCCACTCTGTTGTCATGTTCCGTCGACTTGTTTTGTCGACTTGCATGTCTGTAATAATAAAGACGTGTAACCACGATTAGTACTTTACTGAATAGGAAATTAAAGGATAGAGATCTACCTACCTAACATAGCTTCAGAGATCATTTTAGAATACAGAACTATACTTATTAAAAGATCACTATAGTTTAGAAATTTTTTTATATTTTATAGTAAGGCCTTATACTTCAATCAAAACACTCATCGGGAAAGAAAAGAAATTTCAGACTACATATTCGTAGAATTTCTTTTTACTTATTAACTATTATTAATATTCATAACGGAAATCACTAGCGGAACCTATACGTAATTGTTATTTGTGTAATCGTTTTACTTTAAGGAGAGTTGCGAAAATCGATCCAAGTATCGAGGTAGAAATTCACTACGGAGCTTGAGACTAATCAATTCTGTATATGTACATCTTCTTTTGCTATTAAGAGAAGAGTAGTTCACTATTTGATCATTTATATATTATCTGATTAATACTTCTACTCGTAACAATCTTGTTTATATTCTTATCTTAGTTCAAATTTTCATTGACTCAGAGGATTGAAAATCGAAAAACGTCTAAGTTAGATATATTAAGTTGGATAAATGTCTCTAATGGCTTCTCTCTCTATTGGTCTCCCTTGTCGGCTATTTCGTATATTATACGTCGGACTGATCGCAAGCACTATCATACCATTTGTATATGTTACACAGTAGCAGCGACATGGGAAAATCCTGACTATTATTTGCCTCGGCGGCACAGCATTCAAGGACAAATTGCCTGGGGTTTCGTAGGGCCCCCTCAAAGAATCTCTTCCAAGATACCGTCACAATTTTTTGTTTGTTTGATTATTGAAGCGTGGCACTGATCATGGAGGAACAAGGTCAAGAATCTCTCCCAAGAGATGCCACCAAAGAAGAAATCGAAACTCTCAGTCATGAGTCTGATAAAATACCTTTCACTGCTTGGCTCTTAGCATTCACAGGTGCTGCAGCACAGCTTACGCGCTTTGGAATTACGGTGGCATGGCGTAAGTAATGAATATTCATAACGAGTAGTCTTCTAACAAACAGCAGAAAATTACCTTCAAAATCCACCTGGTGACAAAACACTCCCTGGCGCCTTAGACTTGGGAGAGTCAAAAGCAACAATAATTCAAAATTCCTTCTTGTTCTTCCAGTACTTAACTCCAATGCCGTTTGCATTGCTATCAGATGCATGGCTCGGTCGGTACAAGACTATGCTTTTCAGTCTTGGGTAGGTTTTGGAAAACTTCTATCCTTTTGACGAAAACTAAAATGTTGATGAATAGGCTTATGGTTATCGGATACACAGTGTTATTTGTGACTGCTCTTCCAAGTTCGCTAGAGCATAAGGCGGGCCTAGGAGGCCTTGTTGCTACTATGATTTTGACAGGCCTGGGGCAAGGGGGACTGTCCGCAGTAATGTATCCTTTTATTGGTAAGAGTGCTTGCTATCAATAGTTTTGTGGATAAATTTTCTCTAAGAGATTTTTAATACTAATGATTAATACTACAGGTGACCAAATCCCTGAAACGAACCCAACTATCAAGCGAAACTCAAAGGGCAAACTAGTGGTAACTGATCGGAAATTGGCGATTCAATATGTCTTCAGTGGTTATTACTGGTATGTCGCAGAATCTGTGCTTGCTGTCTAGTCTTAATTGCTTTCTAACTAATATCTTGATTGAGGATGGTTAATATTGCCGCACTTTCTTCTATTCCTACCACTTTTATGGAGAAGTATATCGGGTTCTGGGCTGCATTTCTCCTACCAACATGTGTTTTGTTAGTGACGATCATTCCTGTCATCGTATGGAATAAGCGACTAGGTGAGTCTGAATATTGGGCAAAGCTTAGCGTGAAAGAACGTAGCTCAAAGATCTTTAGTCAAACTACCACCTCAAGGCAACATTCTTCCCCAAGCAGGTCGGGTGCTCCTCATCGCAACAAGCTCAAAATTTCATCTCTCGGCGGCGCTTCCACAGTATCAAATTCAACACTACAACCACAGCGTGCCCTGGAACTCATCCTTCATCGACGAAATCCGCCGCGGACTGAAAAGTTGTCGCGTCATCATCTCTTTTGTGGTTTTCTGGCTCTGCTATAATCAAACTACAAATAATCTCATCTCCCAAGCAGGTCAAATGCAATCCCCAGGGATTTCAAACGATACCATTCAGTCGCTCAACGCGATTGCATGTATAATCATGGGTCCTCTCATTCAACACACACTCTCCTATTTTCAACGACGTAAAATCCCACTCGGACCCATCCTACGAATGACGATAGGATTCTCCTTCATAGCAGCGGGAATAGGCTATGCCGCCGGTCTGCAACAGCTCATCTATTCGCGGGGGCCTTGTTACTACTATCCCCTCGAATGCGCAGCTGCACGAGTACCGCAAGACAGCGCTCAGAATATCAACGTCCAAGCGAACAAAGTAAGCGTATGGCTGCAAACGCCTTTGCAATTCCTTCTCGCGATCGGAGAAATACTCTGTCTAGTCTCGCTAAGCGAATATACATACACCGAAGCACCCACGAATCTCAAAGCGTTAGTTCAAGCTTTTCAAGCGGTGGCGGCAGCGCTGGGTGCCGCAATTGGGATTGGTTTGGGTCCGGTGTCGAGAAATCCTTGGTTGGTTATTATGTTTGCTTGTTTGGCGGGAACGATGGCTATTACGGCTGTGATTTTTTGGGTGGTTTTCAGGAGTCATGATATTGATTGTGCGAAGGCGGATGTAGCTGATGCTGTTGATTCTGTTGATAGGAATGAGAATGGTGGTCAGAGAGATGATCTTGAGGCTGTGGGTTGTAAGAAGAAAACGGCTGATGTTGATTCTCATCATGGAGAGAAGTCTATCTCGAGTAATGCCGTCAAGGCTGTGGAGGTTTCTTTGTGAATCATTATCGGTTGGTGGAATTGCGTAACTGGTAGAAATGAATGTTCTGCATGGAAACCCTTTTCTATCTATATTGCGTAATAGATGCACATTGAATATCTGAGCTGCCAAGCTTCTCATACCCAGATCTAGCGCAGGGTTCTTTGCAAGTCCTCATTATTACGTGATGACTTGTCATTTTTTACGTACAAGTTCTTTCCAAACACAACAATCAAAGAACGTGATATCACCATAAGTAATGCAAAAACGCAAGTAGAAGTCCCCCAGCCTACTGACTCCCCCTCTGCACCTCAAACCTAAAGAAATCCTTCACAAACTGTCCGCCTTCCCCCAAAAGCTCCATGAACCTATCATCAAGTGACAACACCGACGCATTTATAGCCATATAAAGACACACCAACCCTCTCAATGCTCCAATCTCGCCACCCGATCTCTCTTCTCCGCCTTTTTCTGCGTATACATATCTGACTAGATCGATCACATCCTGGAGAGTTCCGTGGTTAAGCTCGAATATACATAATGTTTTGTGGAGCTTGTATAGCGCCAGTGCTTTCAAGGTGTCAACGAGTCGAAAATCCCCCAGGATGTATAGTGCAGCATGGCCAATAAATACATTAGTATAGCTTGACCATGGCCTAATTGTTCTGCTAGGTTCGCAGGTGTGGTCGTAATTATTGCGCGCGGCTATCAGTGGAAAAGTGAGGCATTCGAAGTCGACTGAAAATTTGAAACTAGTAAGTTCTGAATATCTAACTCGTTGAGGAGACAAGAGTTCTTCCACTTTTAAATCCAGTTTTGATGATGCCAGTGCCAGTGCCAATTCTGACTTTACCTGATCATTCAACCTTTTCTTCTTCTTATCCTTAATAGATATCAAGCTCAATCCTTCTGAATTATCAAGACTATCCCATTTCCTGATCTTAGACACAGGCGTAGGCACCGTGTAATCGCCCGTATACGCAAACTGCACGAACCGCTCAAACGTCTCCTTACCCACATCATCCCACACCGTACATGCAGCTTGAGATTCCGACATCCCTCCTCTCATCAGCGCCTCCAACGGTTTCGAAAGCTGAACAATAGCCTCTTCGTGCACGAAGAATTCCGTTGCATGGCCATCGACTTTTTCGCCTACGGTGAATTTGAAGAGGCGGGAATTGAGGATGCTGATAAGTGATTGTTAGTATAGATATCAATATGTTACTTCAAACTATCTGTAATGGATAGGAGACTGAGGAGATAGCATGTACTCTCGAAATGAAGCTGGCATCTTGATTAATCAAAGTAGCTTGTTTTCCGATTCTCCTCAAACTCTTTCAATAATGCTTACGATTACTTTCTCCCCTATATTCAGAAAACAAGAAAAGTGCAGATCAATAAGATCAAGATCAAGAGCGCAAAGAGATAAACAAGTGGGACGTTAAAATATATGAGGGGTTCGCACATTCATTCGATGTAACCCTAACCCTGGCCGTACTTGTTAGCGCTAGCTTCGATAACGCCATTCGAGATCTTAGACTATTGGCCACGACATACATCTAGAAAAGTCGAAGCCAATCAAAAAATAGCCGACGGGTAAATCGTGAATAAATAGATACCCAAGGCGAGACACAAAGTTCGGATTGGCTGGGTCTATTTCTCGGCTGAAAACGCAATGGCTGTCTACTTCGCGCTTAGTCAACAGATGTGATTAGTTATGAACACGTAACTATAAAACCCTTTATATATTAAAAAGCTTAATTGAGGTTTTCATGAATCAATCTGACATTGCACATAGCATGCCCAAATAACACAGCAGATCAAGTTGATGTTCTGGAAATACAAACGGTTAGTTATGTGAACGGTCACGTGAAAGGTAGCCTCAAGTACCTAGGTAGGTGACTTTGTTCATACTCCGATCCCAAACATCTCTTTCAACATTCCCAGTCATTTTCGCTTCAAATCCAATCCAATTCTCCTCTCCTCTATCACAACCGTCTTCATCTCATATATCTATAGATTTCAGAAACCCCACCACAAGACGCTTCCTCATCAGGCATCCAACACAAATAAAACAATCGGATTATATCACATAAGCGTAAAAATCCATACTCAATTAGTCATCGGATCATAATGTCTATTCGAAATACCTACATATTACATATTTTGTCAATCCTGTCTACCTATCTACCTATTTCTATGCAATCCACCTCCCGCATCACTAGCGCCAATTAATCATCACCTTTTCTCTCCAGATCATTAAAAAGCATCATATTAGTGTCCTCTCCTCACTATTTCTTCAACATCTCATATACACCCCTACTACCTTTGCCTTTCTTTCTACCACCCTCCTCCCCTTCCACAATCCCTCTATAAACAAAAGACACATACCCAAACACACCACCCATATATCCATCCATCCTCATCAACGCGATAAACACACATATGCGAAAATTAAACCAATGAAGAAAAATTTCCCATTTTTCTTTTTGGAAATGAATCCAAACTCCTACGCGCCATACCATTATGCAGATACCTCCTGAATGAAGAAACAGATCAACCGGATATCATCTCTGCAAATGTAGGCTTTCTGATCACGAAAAAAAAGTGTACGCGTCCCCTTCCGCTCAGTTCGCCCCATCATTATGAACAAATAACGCTTGATGTCGTATGTCCCCTTGAAGCGCTCACACCCTCACACTCCCATATTTAATCGACCTCCGCCACCAACAATCAATTGAAAGATCCGTAGCTCTTAAAATCATACCCATTCGTAATCCTGTCCTTCCCTTTTTTAATGAATTCTTTCCCCGCACTTCTCGAATTCTTTGCATTTCCATTCGTTTTGCCAAGCACTGCACCCCCTTTTCCATTGTCCTTTTGTGCTCCACTATTAACCGAGATTTGTGATCCCTGCGGCAAAGTATTCTGACTAGCACTCATTCCATATTGGTTAACCTGCGCCATCAAAGATTTTCTCGCTTGTTCCATTGCATCATCCGAACTATTGCCGGAATCTGAATCTGAATCACTACCAGCATCTTTAATTCTCTTAGCTGCGGCTGCAGCAATGGCTGCTGAGGCAACCAAACCATTACTTTGAGTCAAAGAAGGGATTTTCGAGCTTGCTGGAACTGGAACATCATCATCGTCAGAACTATCATCACTGCTACTCTCATCATCTTCCGACTCCGAGAATTCCTTGTTCAATAATTGAGATGAAAGTTGCAATTTTGATTTAGCGTGTTGACCATTTGACAGGGGTTTAGGTTTGAACATGGTTCCTTTTTGACTATTCAAAGATGATAAACTTGCGCCGAAACCAATCGTTGGTCTAATAATTGGTCGCTTGAGGGGTGAAGAAAATGATGGACCTTGAGCTTCGAAGATATCAGATGTTAGTTGTTGATCAACTTCGTCTTGGGTATTATCCTCATCGCTGCTGGAGTTCTTACGTTGATTTGTGGTCTTAATAGGAGAGACCATAGTTCTCCGGGCATGGCTTGGCAATTCCGGGCTTAACCGTTGAGCTGGAGCATCTGGCATCTTCACATCCTCATCATCACTACCGCCATCGCCTTCGTCTTCTGAACTGTCTTGCGTCTCTTTGATTTCTGTTTTAACTTTAGTGTCATTTTCCTTGTCGGAAGTATCGTTTCCCGATTCTTCTTCGCCAGAAGATTCGTCTTCTGATGATGAAGAAGCCGAATCCTGAGTGTGCTTTTTGAAGGATTTACGCTCATCGCCAGATGGTGCATTGGAATGAAAGACAACCGGAGATCGACTATCCCGTGGCGATGACTGATTTTCACCCATTTCGACATCCTCATCAGATTGGTCGTTGGGATTATTCGATTCTTCGATTTGTCCATTTGGAGGACTAATGGATCTCTTTGATTCTTGCTTGATTGTGACCGGTGCTTCAGAATCGGAATCTTCAGAACTGGAACTGTCTGAACTTGGAGGAAGTGGTATTTCAGCAGGCTTAGCTGGCGACTTTGGTTTCTCTAGGATGATATTAGTTTGTACTCATTACTCAACAATTCATTTTTATCCTTGTTTGACAGAGGAACGAACGTCATGAGGCTATTTGAATGATGTTCGGCGTGACATTAACATACCTTTGATCGGGATTGGACGGCCGGGTGTAGATGTCGCTGCTTTTTTTGGTTCCGGGGTAATAGTCTTCTTCTCCAAGGTTCTTTTCTCAGTAGGGATAATCTTAGGTGCCGGTTGAGGGATAGGCTTAGGTGTTGCAGATCGTGCCACCGAACTTGCCCGACCCGCTATCAATGGTGGTTGACTCATAGCAGATGGTTTTAAAGACAGCTGTCTGACCGGAGTTGCACCACGATCAGGGCGCTTGAATGTTTTAGGTAGGGGAATGGGCGTTTGATTTGGGGCTGAGATCTGACTAGAAGTAAGCGTGGGTGTTGTTTTCTCTTTTGGTGTATCAACGGAAGCTGTCTTCTGGAGTTGTGGCTTTGTAGGAGTATTCGTCTTATCAAGGTCAAAGGAGACTCGTCTAGGACCCTTAGATGGTAATGGCATCTGAGCTTCTAGACTGGTATCCTTGGGAGCTGGAGCCCCAGGTGAAGAGCTTAGTACACTTTCAGAAGAACGCGATGTTTTCAAAGATGACTTCTTTCCTCTTGGATAATGAGGCGTGGAAGACTGGCGAGGAAGTATCGCGCTGGGAGTACTGCGTTTATTGACCGGGGTACCTTTCCGGCTTCCTTGTGGAGTTTCGGACGCTCTTTTGGAGCCTTCAAGAGCTTCTGACTTTCTAGACTCGTCGGCTTTTTTCGCTGCCTCCTCTTCGGCCTTCTGCTTCTCTATTCTGTCATCCTCTTCAATTTGTTTGCGCAGTCTTTCTTTCTCATCCTTCAGCCTTTGAGCTAGAAGAGCAGCGTCTTCTTTTTGTTTTCTCGTAGCTTGTTTCTGCTTCTCTTCTGCCTTACGTTCCTCTGATTTCTCTTTACGCATTCGCTCAGCTTTTGCAGCCACGGCTTCTCTTTCGGATTCACGTCGACGTTCCTCGGCAGCTTTTGCAGCCGCAGTGCGCGCCTCCTTTGCTGCCTCCTCACTTTCTTTCTTCTTGCGCAATTCTTCCTCGCGTATTCTACTCTTTGGCGTCAAGGGTAGCTCATGAGGAGTTGAAATAGATTCGGAGGTCTTGGAAAGATGGCGGTTTTGGTTCGAGGGTGAGTTAGCTAGCCTCTCAAGGCCAGGTAATCCTGCTGATGAAGACTTTTTGAGTTTAAGTTTTGGTTGTGGAACTGTTATCTCCTCAGAATCCGAACCAAAGTCGTCGTAAATACTGCCCTCATTCCTAGCTGATCGATTCTTCGAATTGCTTAATTTCGCAGCAGGCAGACTTGTTTCCGAGGCCTTTTGCTTCTTAGAAGAACTTGAGGGAGGATGGGAAGGAAGTTGTGGTTCATTTGCCATTGGACTTGTCGCAGTCGTTGAAACGGATCGACCTCTATCGGTAGCTCTTTGAATGTGATAGCTTGCATTTTTTGCTCCTGTGATGTCCTTTGGTGTGCCCTGCTTTCGTGGCGGGGGCTCTTTGAACGGACTAACAAGTTCTTTTGGATCGTTGCTGGGTTGCGCGTTGGTATTCTTGGTAGACAACTTTGTGATGTAATTAGTTATGGCATGACTTTGGCGGACAAAACGTCTCTTCACTGGCGATAGAGATGATGGGGGTGGGGTGCCGGAGATCATGGGAGAATCCTCTCTTACATTTGGCGCAACATCATTGTCCTCATCCTCATGACCTGATATAGCATTCTGTTGCGAATCGGGAATTGTGGCTTCTGGGTTCTCTGGGATACCTTCCAACCTTCCACCGGTATATGACTCGACTTCCCGAGAAGGAATTGGTTGATCTGGATCTATGGCCGTTCTCTGACGTTTTTGTGGATTCCAGAATGATTCGGCAGTTCCATTTATCGGTGACCTATCTCTCTTCTGGCCAAGAACACTCATTGGGTTGAATCGAAGGGCCGACGTTGGAGGAAGTGAGTCTCGAACATTTGGTTTATTAGGAGCTTTTATGATTCGAATAGTAGACATGTTGGTAAATAGAGGTCCTATCAGATCGTTCTGAGTGACGTCAAATAATTCATCGTCCATACACTTCTTGATCGCAAGTGGTCTAGATGAAGAAGCAATCAGTTAGTATAAACTTCAACTTTCCAACCCAGACATTCCCAACATCATGTTCGCAGAAGCGCAGACGCTACTTACTGGCCATAATTGATTTCGTGAACTCTTGAAGCTTCTGTGCAAAACTCTCTGATGGTAATGTTTGGTGATGTAATGACACGAAAGCAACGAATTGGACGATCATTTTCCTCTGCAGCATCTGGTGTAAATACTTTCACTCGAAGTGAAAAGCCCGGAGAGGCGGGGGGGTCAATTAAGGAATTCATCATGAATATTTTTTGATCCCTTCCAGAAGTTAAGCTTATGCGAAACAGCAGAAGTGTGCTGATATGCAAACAAGAGAGACAAGGCCAAAAATCAACGGCATTGAGAGGATTGAAGAAGTGCAAATGGTTCGGTGCACTATGAAAGCCAATTGCCTTTGCTTTTTCAATAGTGGAGCACTTTAAAGTCGAGAAAAGAAATGGCGCCAAAACGCGTTACTTTCAACCTTGGAAGCTCTTGGGAAGAAAAAAATCTCGTGGGCGGTGGGCGATAAGGTTATCGTGAATAGGAAATCGTGTTTTGGTGGAGTTTTGCTGATAAGAGATGAAGAACTTGATGAACTTCCAAGGTTCTTAGGAAGAGAAAAAGAAGCTTGATATTGATTGTTTTTTGAAGAAGTTTGTGTTTGTAAATTGGAATGCAGCTTCAAAGATTCACTACTCGTTTGTTCTTGGGTTATAGCTCGTACTTATTATCATATTCTTGTACTTTTCTTCTTTTCTTTTCTTTTCTTTTCTTTCTTCTCTCTATTTGCTTTTGATTTCCAAACTTCACTTCACACATATAAGATCCGTACTGAAAGTTCGGAGCTTATCATTGGGAGCGGAATTTCTTCTTGGTTTCATCCGATAATCTATGGCTTGCTCCGTACAGTAAAGTGTCTCGAGTGTACGGCTCAAGTGTTGTATTATGTCATGGTTGAATGATTGGATGCAAGATTACTCGTAGACCTTGACAGGAGGACTTTGGTAATTGATTGAGTATATCTAACATCTGAGCTATTGGATTGTTTGACGATAATGACGAGATGCTTCATATGCCATGTTACTACGATAGAAGCTTCTCAATATCATCATGTCGTGCTCTTCTTTGACACATAATATCCAGAGATACCGGTGTATTAATTTCGTTTCGGAATTCAAGCGCAACTTATCTCCTCCGTCCTAGATCCAATTTGTCCTCCTTTTTCAAAATGTCGAATAGCTATCCACAACATCTCAATACCAAATCTGCCATATCCAATTCGCAAGATACAAGACCAGCAGCCCAATTCCTGTTGCGACAACCGCCATCCCAATTAATACCCATTGTCTAAACCTAAAAGCATCCGAAACCTCCATCTTCATCATTTTCTTTTGTTTAGTATTCCAATGCCATGGCTCCTCTTCCTTTCTCTTGATCCCCTCCGCAGTTTGTCCTCGAGATGGTGATTTGATATATGCATATGGTTGTGGTTTGAATATCAATTTGTGAAGGAATTCTTGAGTGCGCCCGATGAAAGTATTGGGATATGTCCGGGGTTCCGAGTGTTGGTGAATGCGAAGATAACTATTACGGCTATCGATGATCAAGAGAGAGATGAGGAATGAAATGAAGGTGATAGGGGCGATTATAAGCTGTGTATTTGATCAGAATTTTTCATGGCAGATAATGGAATCAGGTGAAGATGGCTTACCCTCACTACAGCGCTTTCCTTTGGAGCTTCAGGAAGTATTGGAGAGTGGAGACTTGGTGAAGGAGATTGTGATAATGCTGGTGATCGACGTGCTGGAGATGACATTCTGACGAGTGAATTATATTATTGGTTTTGAGGTCTTTGGATAGACCCGAGAAGGATGATTGTTACATTGCTTTATATGTATTCTTATAAAGAGTGAAAAACTTTTTGATTGTCTTCTTCGTTGTTAATCGAATCCCCGCCAAGATATGTCGGCACTGCGGAAACACAAAGCTCAGCCTTGCGAGTGACGTTTTTTGGTGGATTTTGATTCGTCGGTTCGTATTGGCGCATCGTACTCGGTGCGGTGCGAGAAGGCATATGCAAATCACGTGATGATACCCAGCTCACTTCTGCTTATCAGATGTCAGGATGTTGACGAAAAGGCTAGATTTATATATTTAGAAAGGTCTACTGGGTAGCTACTTGATGCTATTCCAGTATTGGCAATCTTGACGTTCAACTGCAACCTTAGCTTAGTGCAAGGACAAGCACCAGGGTAGCTTCTGACCATGCAACTGGTATGTGGCTGAATGCAGTTGCCTGTCTTCGTCTCGACTCTCGAGTCCAACATCAACATCAGATCAGCCAGTACACCTACTTTTGGTAATCATTTCGTTGACAATCATGATATTTCCAGATACAGTTGTGAGGCTGGTTCAGAATTCGGGCTCCCTGATGCCACATGTCCATCTATTCATCGCTACCTAGGTAGGGCTCTTGAAGGGTGTGCTGCACAGCCAATGTTTTCTCATATAATGCGAGCATATTCTTCTTTGAACGAGTCGAACCCAAGTGAGTTGGCTTTTTTCAAATGATTTCTACAACTTCAGGATATCGATTCAACAATGCTTTGATAATACCTACCGGCAATGATATGTCGCGGATTTACATTGCGAAGAATGCACATCGAGTACATGAACTCAGCCACACCCCACAATTCGGGATCACAAAAGGCCAATCACTGTTCAAATATTTCAGAGGATTCCTGTCCCACTCGCACTGGATGCCTAAAGAGGCAATTCCCACGTCAATTGATATTCATGGCGACGACCTATCCGCGAACGGTTGATTGTGATGATTTTTTACGTGAGACTTCAATAATTCGCCGTTTTGGGTAGAGTTGCGAGCAGCATGCCTATTGGGGTTACCTACAGCTGAAGAATGCTGATTTCTCTTTGATATGAAACTATATAAGTATGAGTTCCGAGAAATGGTAAGTGTTGATTTCTCGGAACTCTTTTCGTACAATCGTTTCTTGACAACAGTGCAAAGATGACAACAGCAATTCCTGGGCCAAAAGCCAAACCCCTCGTCGGAAATTTGCTGGATCTTAAGGATGAAGAAGCTCCACTGAGAGCACTCGAACATATGGCCGTCGAATATGGCCCTATATACAAACTGACCAGAGGAAGTACCAGAATAATCGTCGTGAGTTCCGTGGAGATGATGGAAGAACTTTGTGATGAGAGTCGATTCGAAAAGGCACCACCAATGGCACTTTCAAAAAAGGATGATCGACCTTCTGGTATGTTTACAGCAACGAACGATGATCCGGATTGGGGTCAAGCGCATAGAATTCTTGTGCCTGCTTTTGGGCCATTAGCTATCGAACAGATGTACGACCGTAAGTTTCTCAGGATTCTATCATTTAAAGGTACATAATTTCTGACAAAAAGAAAGAAATGCAAGATATCGGAAATCAATTACTCTTGAAATGGGCTAGATTAGGTCCTTCAGAACCTATAACAATGACGGATGATTTTACTAGACTAACTCTAGATACGATTGCGCTTTGTGCAATGGATTTTAGGTTCAATTCTTTCTATACAGATAAGATGCATCCATTTGTTGATGCAATGGTGGGATTTCTCTCCGAATCCGGGAATAGAGTTAGACGGCCAGGCTTTGTTACCAGTTTGATGAGGAAGAAGAACGCCAAATTCCAAAAAGATCTAGATTATATGTTTGAGATTTCCCAAGACTTGGTGCAACATCGAAAACAAAACCCTACAGACAAAAAGGACCTTTTGAATGCGATGCTTAGTGGGAAAGATCCTAAGAATAAGGATGAAATGAGAGATGATTTAATCATCGCTAACATGATCACATTTTTGATCGCTGGTACGTCACAAGTTAAAATCCTTCGTTGTTCATGGTTAACTAAAAAACAAGGTCATGAAACTACATCTGGGCTGCTCTCATTTGCTTTCCTTAATTTAATGAAAAACCCAGATGCATATAATGCAGCTCAGCGCGAAGTGGACCAAGTGGTCGGTAGAGGACCTGTTCGTGTGGAGCATCTCAATAAGTTCGAATACTTAAATGGTGTACTCAGAGAATCGTTACGACTCACACCAACTGCCCCAATTGTTTCAAAACGGCTTGTTAAGGGTGTTAGTGGAGAAAAGGCAACGCTTTCCCGTGGAAAATATAAGATCGAACCAAGTGACAAGATCATTGTGCTACTTGGGGCCACACAACAGGATCCTAATGTGTATGGATCTGATGCAAATGAATTTAAACCAGAACGTATGATGGGAGATAATTTCAAGAACTTACCAAATGCGGCTTGGAAAGTAAGTGTCTATATTAATCTCATCTGACCAAGCTAACATAATCAATAGCCATTTGGAAGTGGAGTTAGAGCATGTATTGGACAGGCATTTGCATGGCAAGAAGCACTGATGGTTGCAGCTATGCTTCTACAAAACTTTGATTTTCGTCTCCATGATCCGGGATATAAATTACGCATCAAGCAAACACTTACGATCAAACCACAGGATCTTATAATGCGAGCTACACTGCGTCATGGTATGACAGCTATGGATCTTGAGCATCTCCTAAGAGGTTCAACATCTTCAAGCATTAAGTCACCAGAAAAGTCCACGGCGCCTTCTTCAGAACTACCAAATATCTCGCGCCTAAAGTTAGATTCCAAACCCATGACAATACTATATGGATCAAACACAGGAACTTGTCTTGCTTTCGCGCAAAGAATGGCTTCGACAGCTGCTGTACATGGTTTCGAAGCCAAAGTTTTGGAAATGGATAGTGTAGTTGGAGCATTACCTAAATCTCAACCTATTGTTATCATTACAGCTTCATATGAGGGCCATCCACCAGACAATGCAGCTAGATTCGTCAGTTGGTTAGAGAAACTCGAGCCAACTGCACTTTCAGGAACACAGTTTGCTGTTTTTGGTTGTGGTCATAGTAAGTCAAATTATCTCATCGCTGTTTGGTTGAATCTAATGAGTATCAGGTGATTGGAGAGCTACGTTTCAAAAAATACCAACCATAGTTGATAATCGCATGGCCGAATTCGGAAGCTTAAGACTTGTACCCAGAGGTCTTTCAGATGCGGCCAAACGAGACCTATCTGGTGATTTCGATGACTGGTTAAATGAAACTTTTTGGCCAAAAATCAGCCGTGGTTCGAAATCTCAAGAGGCGGTCTTGGAAACAGGAATGCAACTCGAAATTTCTACTCAGCCAGGTGTTACGAGCCTTCGACAAGATGTCCAAGACGGTGTTATAGTTGAAGCTTAAGTATTAACAGCACCAGGAACACCTGAAAAGCGTCATTTGGAAATTGAACTTCCTCCTGATATGACATATGAAAGTGGAGATTATCTCGCTGTTCTTCCGGTAAATTCGAATCAGAACGTTAGAAGGGTTATGAAAGTATTTGGGCTAGCTTGGGATTCGACTATTATTATCAAAGGTCAGAGTTTGGGTACTTTACCACTTGATACTCCGCTCTCGATTAGAGATATTCTAGCGGGATATGTAGAGCTATTCGAGCCTGTTAGTAGAAAGGTATGTACTCTATATAATCATCTTCAACTTTTCATACATTATCTAAATTAAATTTAGATGCTTCAAACAATGGCCGATTCTACCGCTGACCAACATTCGAAACAACACCTCGCAACCATGTCTACAGATTCAGACATCTACGAACAACAAGTCCTCACCAAACGTCTAAGTATTATTGACCTTCTAGAAGCACACCCATCAGTTAAACTCAATTTCCGCGATTTTCTTTCTTCTCTCTCTCCTCTACGAGTCCGCTACTACTCCATTTCCTCCTCTCCTCTCCATTCCCCAAACACATGCACAATAACCTACAATGTTCTTTCCGTCCCCTCTTTCTCCGGTCCGGGCCACTACGCCGGTATCTGTGGAACCTATCTCTCCTCTCTCCTCCCCGGAGATCCTATCAAAGTCTCCGTCCGACCCAGTAGCAAAAAACTTTTTCATCTCCCCTTAGACATCAAACGAACTCCTCTCCTCATGTTTTGCGCCGGCACTGGAATCGCCCCTTTCAGAGGCTTCATCCAACAGCGCGCCATGCAAGCCGCTGCATCACCGGACCGCAAACTCGCTCCCGCGATTCTATTCATCGGATGTAGATCTTCGACGTCCGATCGTCTATATGCGCGGGAATTCGACAGATGGGAAGACCTCGGTGTAATCGATATCCGATATTCTTTCTCACGCGATTCGGATTGTCCGCCGAGTGAAAGGGAGACGGTGAGGATAGGACAGGGGTATAAGTATGTGCAAGAGAGGATGTTGGCGGAGAAGGATAAGAAGGATATCTTGAGGTTGTGGGATGAGGGCGCGAGAGTGTATGTTTGTGGTGGAGGAGCTTTTGTTAAGGAGGTGGGGAAAGCAGCGAGGAAAATTGTGAGGGAGAGGTTGGGGGAGAAGGGGGTGAGGATTGAGAGGGGGGAAGAGGAGTTAGAGGAGAGGTTTAGAAATGGGTTGGTGGATAGATGTGCGACTGATATTTTTGGGTAGGGAGTTGGGGTGTGGATTAGTGTGGTGATGGATGGGCTTATATATATATATGTGTGTGTGTGTGTGTGTGTGTATGAGTTTTAGAGTCTCAATGAGCTTGATCGTGTTTGTATATTTGACTTGATATAACAATAATTCTAAATAAATCTCGTTGGAAAGACGATGGGGAGAATAACATGAAAGATTCTTTTGTGCTTTATTCCATCACCTTACTTAGCCTTTGGATAGATTAATGGATAGATGTATTAACTAGTATATTGAGAACCTTAAAATTCATAACATCGATCAACCATCTTTATGATGGTTTATGGTCAATAATCTTTTGTAAAAGAAGGTGATATAGAGGGCCCGCATGTCTTGATGTATGTGTGTTCGAGAGAGTCCAGTGTTCATTGTACCCAGGAGTTCGATATATGAACAGAGAGAAAGAAATATTTCATCCCAAGTCAGCTCGAGCATATCGTGTCGTGTGAGAAAGCAAGCGATTTATTGGTACAAAGATTAAGTAAATGTACTTCATGATAAATCGCGAAATTGCGGATGTGGAGAATTGGATTCGATGTGATGTGTATACAATTTTGACCAGTGGGAAGGAAGGGTGAGCAGTAGGAGTTTGGAGGGGTATGGAGGGGTGTGGAGAGGAAATGTGTTTCCGTGTATTTTTGATTGGTAGAATGGAGTTTTGTATTTATGATATCTATTCTATTCTATTCTATGATGCAAGCATTTGAAAGATAATAGTTATGATAATGGCCCATCAGTGGGTATATAGATTGACATGAATGACCCTTCCCAACTTTCGAATTTTTTCACAAATTCGTTCTTTCTTCGATCATTTGATAATAGAATTTATATTTCGATTGTTTTATTTTTGATAAAAAATAGATAGAATTCTCCAGATATAAAACTTGATATTGGAAAGATATTCACAAGTCCGTTCTTACAGTGTCCCGTTAGTCTATACACCTATTGGTGGTTGTCTCTTCTTTTGCTCAGGCTGATCTGATGGAGATACCTTCCCTACTGATCTCATATCCCCTCTCAAAACTACTGCACCTAGGTAACTCTATCTAGTAAACCAGCCCTCCAGATCCCAGAAATATACCCAAAAGCATTAATATGCTCAATATCCTCTCCCTCCCTTTCCCAAAAATATCCCCCAAAAAAAACTACACCCGCAACACCACCCCAAACACGCAAAAAGGCTTATTCCGGTACGGGGAATTGAACCCCGGTCTCCCGCGACCTGATTGGAGCTATGAAGCTTCGAATGAGAGGCGGAAATGCTAGCCACTACACCATGCCGGATTGTTGGTTGTATTTGATAGAGGAGACGCTTGAGAATGGAAATATAAAGTAATTTTGTCTAGCGAGAAAAGTTTTCTGAAAGAGTTTTAAGCGAGGAGGGGTGGGTATCCACTTTTTTTGGAGATTGGCTTGGTCTACCACCATAGATAGGTACAGAGGTGGGTAGGTTGGTAGGTACTAGGGAGATAATATAATGATGAAATCGAGGTGAGGGAAGATGGCGGGATTTGTGTAATGAGGGGAATTATTGTTAAAAGTAGTTATTTTTGAGATTGGTTAGCAATTGGTATGGTGACTATGGGAAAATCGATGTGGGAAAATATGTGGCAGTATGCTAGCTTACGCTTGCTTTTTGATAATCGATCCAGGGGGGTTGTACTACTTGATATTGCATGATATTGCTTACGATCTATATAGTGAGCGTTTCAACGACATTGCGAATGATGTCTATAAATTTGGCCTGATGTTTTGGTAAACATGAATGACAATTTGGCCTGCAAAAGGAAGTTTTTCACATACATCTGGGAAATAAAATAACGCGCTTCTACTAAGATAATTGGTATGAGAATTATTGTTTCACGTTTGGGTGATTATTATCGTGAGGTGAATGTTAGTTGCAGATGAAACTATTCACTTATAAATCATTTTGATGGCATGATTCATTGGATTTGATTTTTGGCTATAATATTGCTAATTCTTTGATCTTATTCTACCCTTATTTCTCTTGGTGTGAGTGCTCGTCTGCAATGCACTATTATCATGATCGCTACAAGCTCTCCTCCCTCACTGTAGCGGTTATTATCCTACAAATATTCCTCAGATTACAAGATCCCAATTTAAGGGATAGTATTCAGAGTAAACAAGATCGAAAATTTCTGATACCAGGACCCGATATCAAGCTATACAAATCTCCACTTAGAAAGCTTCAACAACACACATCTCATCTACACCCAAAATCTATGTGAATCTGCGAGAATTATCGTTTCTGACAATTGGAGTAACCCAGCCTGGATCAAGATAATTACTAGAGTAAGGATTACTTCGAGGACGACCGGTAGTGTTATTCGGGCTTATGAATCCTGCATTCCAAGAGTCGCCTGTGGAAGGGTGTGTGAACCATGATGATTGGTAGTTGGAATAGTTGGCAGTTTGAGATGTGGGAAGATTGTTATCTTCGGTGCGGGGAGTCGAGAAGTAGGATCCCATTGTAGATTCGTGATCGTGGCTTGGGGTGAAAAGTCGAGGAGTTGTAGTGTTGCGATGCGTATTTTTTGGGAAAGATCAGAGAAAGGATGTCAGTACGGAGTGTATTCCTTTTATGCTTCAAGGGTGTATAGACTAAAAAGACAAGAAAGCTCTAGCGAACTTCTTGGTCTGATCTGAATGATTCCGGAAACTCGATTGCTAGAATGATCTGCGGAAATTTGCACTTCGATGGCCTTCTCGCGTCTCATCGTTTCCCTTGACAAAAGGCCAATCTGAACCTATCTCATAAGGATCAAGATGTTTATCCAATATTCACAAGAGAAAACCGCCGATGGAAGCGTAAATGAATGAAGTAAATGTTAGAGTTCAATACCAAAAGATGTCTCGCAAAATCCATGCTGTATAATAACTCCAAGCGAAGTCGCATAAACGGTTCTGTTTTCATCAAATACGTCCATCCCGACGGACTCTGGTTGCCAGATCGATTCTCAACTACTCGCTCCCTGCAACTCAATCCAAGTACCCTTTCTTGTCTTCATTTCCTCCCTTCTACTTTCAGTTAATCCAAAGGGTCTCGTTGAGGAAATAATATTTTCGCGTAGCTTTAACATTTACTTCTACCGAAGATACCAACCCAGGGGAAACGAAACCAGCAGCTTCCGTTTTATCGAATTCTGATTCTGAGACCATATCTAAGAGAAGAAGGATCGGGCTGAACTTGAAAATCGAGAAGAGTTTTCACTAGTGGTATCAGTACTCTCAGATTGAAATAGCTTGGTCCAAATATGGATGAAAAGACGAAACATATGATTTAGGTGGCTAAGTAGACGTGGTATCATTGAGATGTAGATTGCTTGGTTGAGAATGAAGTCTCTGCTCTAGATATTAAGATCGAAGCCCTAGGTGTGAGCATAATTGAGAATTATTTTCATACGAGAAACTTTATGTGATATGTGTATCTATGTATGACATCCAGATATTCTGGAAGATGGAAGGGCTTTCATCAATTGTAGACTATTGTGCTTTACATATTGAAATATACATGCTTATGAATTTGCTCCCATAATCTACCATACACACTTTAAGAATTCGAAAAGGAAACGAAAAGTACCAGAGTACTCGTAAACTCCATGAAGCTAGCTCTGTTGATTTGTGTAGCTAATCATAACTCAACTCCCAATACTACCATAGTCATAAGTGCACCATGCCAAACCGACCCAACAATAAACCTGCCATTCAAATTCGTATCAGGTCTCATAACCAATCTCATCCAGTGCTTGCAACGGGCGAGCTCTCGCAATTATTTTTACGAGACCCACCCACCCCCCTTTCTATAAAAAAAATGCTATCGTTGCTATCCCTACCCAACCGCATCACTAGACGTACAAATTGAGAAAACTCTCTTCATCCCAAATCTCACGCCAAGCTTTCCAAGAAATAAACGCATAAACCATCAAAACAGCCAATCCAACCCCAGTAGAGACTCCAAACACATAAGAGGAAAGATGTCCCCAGAACATGCCCAAGACAAATTTATAAATGCCTGACTTGACTTCTCGGTTCCGCAAGTTTTGCAGCCCTGCGACCATTTCCAATGCAACCCTATTTCTCATACAGGTAGTCGAAGTCAGATCATCGAGATGCGGTTTCCAGAGAGTCAAGAAATTGGTATCGCGGTTGTTTACTTCGAAGATACGGCGGATGAGGGATAGAATCTTGTTGTCTTGGTTACGCGGTGGAGTTGGAGGGGAAATATAACGAGATGTAGATATTGCGGATTGAATTTCGTCGATGGGTGAGGGTGTTGTAAGGTCCGAAGATTCGAGCAGCGCACTTTCGGTGCTAGTTGGCTCTTGTTGTGTCGTGGATGATAGAGGTAGGCGACATCTTTGGCCGGGTGAGTAATGACCACAATATGTTATTCCAAGGCGCGCACTATTGAAAGCGGGATTTCGGCTGTGTGGTTGTATTACGCTTGCAACAGAAGATTGTATGTTTGTAGATTTGATTTCAGAACCAGAAGCCATGATTTCAGGGATTGTTTTGCCAGGCTGCATACTTGCGGTTTGAGTTGTAAAGTTGTGTGTCACTTTGCGTCTTGATTTGATTCTTATGAGGAGAAAGTGGTTGTAGAAGGCTTTATGATATGGAAGTTCAAACTATTTGTATGTACATGTGGTGTTTGAGATGAAACACGAGGAAAAATCTCGAAGTGTTCTCAAAGGTCTTGCGTGAAGGAGGAAAGTTTGAGAAAACGCAGGAGTTGACAAGTGATATGTTTTGAAATATGCTCAAGTAGAGATCTGATGTAATCCAAAGCTATTCTATGGAAAGGGATGATATCACAACTCAGCAGATTCGAAGTATCAAATCATCATATGCTCAAAAAATTGCAGAAACATTAAAATTCAAATTCCAAGTCTACCTAATGTAACCTCATCCCCTCCGAAAGTTGCATAACCATCCAATACAAGCTTTTTGGGTTTCTACCGAAGGCCATGAGAACATCAAGCCTATGCATAACACAAAAGATACAGCCAGTGCTGGGAATACACCGATATATATTCCGGAAGGTTGCTGTTGAACGGTCACTTTCGTGCATGTACAATGGTGTTCAGGCTCGGTATTCGTCACTTCTACCGAAGGAGATGCTTGGCTTGTGCGCCATGTGGCTCGAAATCCTCTCATAGTCTGATGAGATTGGATGTGGTGATGGTTCGAGGTTATGAAAGGTTGATGAAATTGAAGTTTGTGAAGAATGAGAGGGGAAATAAATGAATGGTATTGTAATATATACCCGATGGAGATGTTGTCGAGAACGAAATTGTCGAGAACGAAATTGTCGAGAACGAAATTGTCGAGAACGAAATTGTCGAGAACGAAATTGTCGAGAACAAAATAGACTGATATGGTGGAATTAAGAAAGGAATAATATCTGGAGGAATGATCTACTGTTATTGTGAATGATTCCCTTACACGAACCGTCTCCTACCCTCACTATACTTCTAACACCATGGGTCTGATATCCTAATTAACCGACCTGGAAATTCTCGAGTTTCTTAAAAATGAAGGATTTATAAAAACAGTAGGTCTATTGAACAATCCAGCAGATTAGATTCAAACAGATTCTCCCTATAAGAACAAATCCTTCAGGTAAATTCTGAATCGCATTCCGGTCACCTCAAAAAAACTCATCACTACTAATACCAATATATCTAGACCTAGACAGTAGAAGCATCTATTTCAAATCTAGTTTATCCCGAAACAGACAACCTCAAACATAACAATCACTGCCAGAATCTTAACCTTAGATCATCCAATCAAGAAACTCTCCATATAAAAGTGCGTTTTCCCGAGTTATAGCAAACTTCCAAAGACTCAAGTTTTCCAAGGAGCGAATAACCAAACCTCCGACAACTTTTCCAAATTCTAGAAAAAGGGACCAGATTCTCCTCCCCTTTCCATGCACCAACAACTTCAAGACTCTTGAAA
The DNA here is from genome assembly GCA_004916875.1 of Botrytis galanthina. Taxonomy (NCBI): domain Eukaryota; kingdom Fungi; phylum Ascomycota; class Leotiomycetes; order Helotiales; family Sclerotiniaceae; genus Botrytis; species Botrytis galanthina. The sequence goes on from PQXL01000314.1 coordinate 21,973, forward strand.
ATTTCAAAAAAATCCTCTATCTAGGTCATCATGAGACAATCCGAATCTCATACATATAGAGAGATGAGAGCGAGATCAATCAATATATCTTTCGGACAACTGAGCAGTAAATTATCGAGTGCACTCACTCGAACACGAAACTCTCATACAGATATCTCATACAGTTTCCTATTCTATTCTGTCCCATTCCATGAAACAGAGGTAGAAAGAAGAGCATCGAAACCAAACATTTATCTACAACTCTACAAACCTAAAAAGTAAACTAAACCCACCATTCCTATTCACATATCCAAAAAGCCCCCTTCCCTTCATCCCTATACATTCGACTTCCTAGCTGACTGACTGACTGACTGACTGACTGACTGACTGACTTCCTAACTAACTAACTAAACCACATAAAATCTATACACTCCAACCAGTCTCTCCTTCAACACATCTAGCAATATAAACAAAGTTATGCACTATCATGATCAAGAGAAAAAAAGAAAGGAAAAGAAAGAAAAACGAAAGCTCCAACAACATACATGATACATCCGAGGAGAATCTTTCTTTCTTTCTTTCTTCCCTTTTTATCTTCTTCTCCCACTTTCTAACTTGATTTCTGGCTATCAGTCCTGTATAACGATAACTCCAGATAAGTCTGTGAGTTCGTGAGTTATAACTCAGAACACGTATGAACAACTAGTAAGAGTGCTTGAACAGTCGCTAGAGCATTCGGAATATATACAATCCTCCTACTTAACTATTCGACCATGAGAAAACAGGAGAAATAAGAGAAATCACAATTGTGAAGTCTAGATATACACACACAGAAGAAAAGAAGACACCGAGAGTAGGTTCACGATTCCTTTTACTTTTACTTTTACTTGTGATTTTCAATTTTGTTTTGGTATTTCCGAACTCCACATACGATATTTCTAAAATACACAGAGAGAGTATACAACATCATCTAAGCTCTATATCAAACAACCATTATATCAGAAAAGAAGCTCATCCATCCAACATTTCAACATCTACCCCTTCCACCTCCACCTCCCCCACCCCCACCCTATCCAAAATCCTCATCCCACCCCCCTCATCCCAAGCAATCCTCCCCTCCAACGCCGCCCTCATGACATCCCTCCCCGCAACCACCTTCTCCCCGGTCACCGGATCCCACTCAAACCCCTCCTTCAACCACATCCACCTCAAAAACGCTCTCAACTCCTTATCCTCGGGGACCACCCTCATCCACTCAGGTTGAAAACCTTCTTCCTCACTTTCCTCGCCATTCCATCCTTTCGCTTTCTCCAACAATATATCCCTACAAAAAATTCGCCAACTATCAATCGCATAGGGTCCCTGAGTCATGTGTCCAATTTCCCAGCCCGTACGCGGGTCTACGGATTCTTCGGGAAGAACCTCGCTTTTCTTGACGTCGCGACCGAGTCCTTTAGTGGGGTAATCATGGACCGCGTACCGTTTATTTTTTACTGGTGGATTTTCGCAAAAGGTTCTGGCGTAAGCTTGATAAGTAGCTGCGCGTTGGTTTTGTAGGCCTAGATGTCGGATTACCGAAACAATGTCTTCTTTGGGAGCATCGACTATTGATTGTGGGGTAGGGTATTGGTCCATTAGAGTGTAGAAAACTGGGATAGCTTGTTTACCGTGAGTGCGATTGAGAAATGTAACGGCAATGAGAAGTCGAAATGGATCATGAGCTAGTTTCTCTTGGATGAGTCCAAAATGAGGTGCAGATAAAGGTGGGAAAGGAATACATGAAATTATGCCAGGAGGCCGTTTTTTAGGAGATTCCTTTCTTGGAGAAAAATTCTTGTTTGTTGATTCTCCTGCTAAAGCTATGGATTTCCTGGGTTTAGATGGAGTGGCAGATGGTGGTAGAGCAAAGTAAGGTGAATGCATAGGCGGTCTTTGTTTCTTTCCTGATCTCAGAAGACTAGGAACATCAACTTCAATCGTATCAAAGCCGCTGCTATCTGATGCTAGAAAGGGATGCTCGGTTATGCTTAGATCAGATAGCTCAGAGGAGTCACTCTCATAAGCATTAAGATCGAGTGATTCCGTCTTCCTCAGGATAGGTAGTTCCATATCGTCAAATGATTGTAGCGTTTTCGACGGTGTTTGGGATTCGTGATTGAAATGTTCCGGGGACTCGCAGGTGATTGACTCGTAAACATCACCATCATTATCATTATTGGTTCCCGTGTTTATATCTGTTCCTCCCAATTCATCAACGGCGCCTTCATCAATTTCGCGGCTATGGTGACTCAAACTAATATCCAGAAGTTGACTACCACTCGTAGACTCTGGGTCTTCTACGAGTGGTTGGCTTTTGCTGATCTCCTGGTATTCCTTGCTGGAGAATCAAGTCCTGATGCTGAAGCAAGAACGGCAGCTCTAGCTTTTGGTGCTCTTCCGCGCTTGGCTTTTGGCGACTTGGAATCTCCGGATACATTAGGAGATTTGGGGGCAGTCTGAGCCTTGTTTGCTGCCTTCACTGGAGGCCTGCCCTTCTTTGCAACTGTCGCCTTTGTCTGTGCAGGTGATTTTGTAGGTGTTTTAACATTTTGCTTCTTTGATGAGAGAGGTGTGGCTGTGGGTGTCTTGACCTTTTGGCTCTTTGATGAAGCAGGTGTTGTAGGTTTTGTTGGTGTATCTTCAGCCTCCAAGCGATTGTTGTTTCTGACTCTCTTCCTCGAACGCTTCTTTGCACTTGCGTTGGCCTCGACATCCTCCTTGGGCTCATCAATTTCCATATCTGAATCAGCTACAGGTGCGGCATTCTCCTTAGAAGAATCATCTTCGGTTTTGTCTTCTTGAGCGGATGGCGAGGTTTCCTTGCTATCTTCTTCGGGGATATCCTCATCTGCTTGCTCCTCATCTGCCTTATCATCGGAATTTTCTTCTGGACTCTCCGCATCAACTTCTGTTTGTGCTGGAGCATCTGACTCGGCAGCAGACTCGGGACTATCTTCGGCGTTATCTTCGATCAAATGGTCAAGAGAAGGATATGCGACAACATCCGAGCTACCGACAGCTGGTTCAGAGTTTCCCTCTTCGACCTCATTCTCTTGCTCGCCGTTGACTTCGGGAGCATCCTCCATAGTAACATCGCCATCTAACGCATCCTCAGCCTGAGCTACTGAAGCTCTCGCAGCAGCAATCTTTGCTTCCAGACCAGTAGGTGCGACATTTCCCTTCTTGAGGTCCTTCCAACTGCGCTTCGATTTGATCTTCTTAATTTCTTCTTTTGCCTCTTCAGCAACCTCCTTATTTGCCTCTTCCTCGACCTCCTCCTCATCGTCATCACCAATAACCTGTGCCTTCAATCCCGATCCAAAAAATTCCGAAGTTTTCGGGCCCTTTGTTTTCTTATCCCAACTCCTCTTTGCTCCCTTCCCCTTCCCATTCCCATGTCCCCTCTTCAAATCCCTAACCTGTTTCTCCAACGCCTGGATCCTCTCTCTATCCTTCCTCTTCTCCTCCGCATTTCTCTTTTTCGCCTCCGCCTCCTTCTTCTTCTCCTCTATCCTCTTCTGTCTATCCTCATCCTGTTGTCTCAAATTCTCCTCATGCTTCTTCGCCTTCTCCTCTTTCTTCTGCTCCCTCAACCTAGCCACTTCTTCCTCTCTAATCTTCTTCGCCTCTGCCTTTTCCGCAAATTTCTTTTCCCTCGCAATCGCCTCCTCAGCCTCTCGCACTAAAGCCGCAGCTCTCTTAGGTGCATTTTTCTCTTCCTTCCTCTGTCTCTTGGCCTCGCGCTCGGCTTTGAAATCGCGTTTGCGTTTATTGCTACCGGTAGCTTGATCACCGTCGATTGGCGCAGCGCTTTCATTCTGATTGAAAAGGTTAGCTATTTTCCAAATGCTCATCATGGTAGATGCAAAGAGTTGTGAAATATACCTTATCTTCAGATGTTTTTGCAGACGCAGCAACCTCTACCTTGGCTTCACCCGCATTCTCATTGGTCATTGTAACATCATCAACTTTCTTTTCCGTTGCGGCTGGCGACCCCGCCGCCTGAATACTCTTTCGCTTTGCCATGTCTTAAAAGGATTGATACAATTGCTCTTGGCAGATCAATTGATACAAAGATTAACCACTAAAAACCAAAGAATACAAATTTCAAGGCTAAAACCAAGAAAAATAAATTTGCGAACAATTTTGTATCAATGTAATAAAGTTTACTAGTAGAAAAAAAAGTTTCCCGACAGGACTCGGAAATCTGGGGTACTGTATCAACTTTTTTTTATTTAGCGAGGGACTTTTTTCAGTTACTGCAGCAATATTCACCCCAAAGGGTCCACTGAAATCACTAGTACAATTTGGATATATCTTTGAAAGAATGATTAATTGATATTGGGAGGTTTTGTAGTTTACAGGAGTGGTGATCTTGAAATTCATCGTGTAGGGTTTTCGTGAGAATCTTAAAAAGTCGAATGGATATTGGGACACATCTATTTTGCTACCACTCTTGAGCATTAGCTCCCAAAGTGAAGCTTTTATCTACCACCCTCATTTAAAACTTCTCCTTTGTACAATTCGCGCAGTAAGATAAAACTAGTAGCACATTTATTTCCTGCCCTTCGCTCCCCGATTAAACAAATGAAATTGAGAATCTAGTGATGTGCAGGACCGTTGCCAGTCTTAGGTGGGCTATACACGATCTTTCTTGTCTTGATAGGAGACCACTTGTAACGCTTAACCCAAATGCTCAATGCGAAAAGCATAGATCCAATAACCAAAACCTTCATACCCATCTTCTTACGTTGATCCATCTCAGGCTCGGCTGACCAGTTGAGGAACTCGACAACGTCCTTTGCCATTTGTGATGCTGATGCTGGGGTACCATCTTCATACTCAACAAGTTCGTTGTAGAGAACACGACCCATAGCAATACCGGTACCAGGGAAATATGGGTTGAAGTTGAGTCCTTCTGGAACCTTGGCTCCTGCTGGGGGCTCATCTGGATAACCAGTCAACAAACTGAAAATGTAGTTGGCACCGCCGTGTCTGGCCTTGACCATCAAACTGAGATCAGGTGGCAAAGCTCCGTTGTTGGCAGCACGAGCGGCTTCATCGTTCTTGTATGGAGATGGGAGGTAATCGGAGAGTTTTCCAGGTCGCTTTTCGATTTCACCCTCATCGTTTGGCTCGCTGTCGTATTCGTTCTCTTCGGCCATAGCCTTCGCCTCATCGACTGTGTGTGTAACACCGACCAAAGCTCTGTATGGAATACGGCTCAAAGAATGGCATGATGCGCATACTTCTTGGTAAACTTGGAAACCTCTTCGTAATCTATTCTTCATCGTTAAAACAGGCCAATTTGCTTAGCAGAAACTGGGATTCTTACGCTTGATGATCGAATGTCTTTGCGTATTGTTGGTGAACCCATGGGTATTGTGTTGGATGAAGACTGGTGTCGTATCAGTATTGTATTCCAACTTATATGCTGCTTGTCTTGTAGTCTTCATTTGGTATTGCCGGAGTTCCCATCACCCCACAAATGTTCGACCTGACTGGGAAAGATATGTGACTACTCACCCTTCTTCAACTGGTGTCATGGCGTTTAATGGCTGGCCATAAAGATGATAGTACCAGGCGAGGGATCCTGCCGCCGCTGCGGTAGCAGCACCTGCAGCCATGTTGATACCGAAGGGAGAAGCGGCTTCGGCGGAAGTGGAAGTAGATGCGGCACGCTACAAGATATAACATTAGTCTTCAGCTCAACACATCGGACTGCCCCCATGCTATCACTGCCGCCCACATCAAAGTGTTGTGTCTCTTGACCTCGGGGATGGGGAATAATTATACCTTTGTAGCGTTAATTGCATTATTCCGTACTCCCCCGAACGAGCGCGTCGAGCGCAGGCATGATCTGGCCAACATATTGTGCAAAATATGCCTTGATCTGGGAATCAGTTCAAGGTGGGTTTGACTGATCAATTGAATAATAGGATTCGAGATTGAAGTTGTGAGGGTGCGGCGACAAATAGTTCGAAAATGATCCGAAAAAGAAGCTAAATCATGCCTTAGGCATAGGCTTACCACTGAATGGATTTTGATTGGCTGAAACTCATTACACGATTATTTCTCGGACAATCATGGCTACAAAATCTCAATTATTAAAATCATCCCCGGCAATATGGAAGTCTAAAATGCTATTTTTACGTTGTAGTGAAGATATACTAGATGTCGAAATTTTTGACTATTTTCTAAGCTGTCATGTATTTTGTCATTTTGTCAGAGATGATTCTTGCACTTTCAATGCTGACAAATTGTATTAAGCACAACATGATTGGTCTTTTCACACATGAGCAAAACCACAAAATGACTGCAAAATTATCTATATCCATTGCGTTGCAAAATGTAACTATTCAGAAACCCTTTTTTCTCAAACCAATAACTCCTTACTGACGAAGGATACACGACTATGCTCGTTATATGCACCCCAATTCCAACCTAATGGCCTCTACTTCATCCGAATTTTCTTGTCCTTTAATTGCCATTTGAACCATTCTTGAGCTCTCTTCTTTGCTTAACAGCGTTTGCTAGCTCTTCAAGAACCGACTCGGTGTCATCCCATCCAATGCAAGCATCGGTAATACTGACACCATGTTTGAGACCGGACTTCCCTTCCTTTGGAACCTTTTGAGCACCTAATGACAGAGTAAGTTATAATTCATCATGAAAATTGGTTGAGTAATCTTACCTTCATTAATGTTGCTCTCAATCATGACACCCATAATAGCATCCTCTCCTGCGGCAATTTGTTCAGCCAATACAGCTGCAACCTTTGGTTGATTCTTGTGGTTCTTCAATGAGTTTCCATGACTGCAATCAACCATCAATCTTTGTCTGACACCATTCTTCTCAAGCGCAGCCTTTGCCTCTCCAATACTCTCTGCATCATAATTAGTACCCTTAGTACCACCTCTGAGAATGACGAAGCAATCTTCATTTCCAACTGTACCAACAATGGCAGCGACACCAGGCTTGGTAACTGACAGGAAATGATGAGGATGTCGCACGGCACCAATTGCATCGATAGCTACACCGAGACTACCATCGGTACCATTCTTGAATCCAACTGGGAAACTTAATCCACTGGCCAATTCTCTATGCAATTGACTCTCAGTAGTTCTAGCCCCAACAGCTCCAACGCTCAACAAATCTGCCAAGAATTGTGGTGAAATAGTATCCAGCATTTCACTAGCAATTGGCATTCCCTTCGCTGTCAAATCCACGAACAATTGTCTGCTGATCCTCAATCCCTTATTGATTTTGAAGCTGTTATCGATATCAGGATCATTAATGAGTCCTTTCCAGCCAACAGTTGTTCTTGGTTTCTCAAGGTAAGAGCGCATGACAATCAGTAGATCATCTTCGTATTTGTTCTTGAGAGCTACGAGCTTGTCGCAGTATTCGAGCGCAGCGGCAGGATCGTGAATTGAACATGGGCCGATGACTACCAGTAATCTGCCATTCTTATCTGCACCAGTCACAACATCGACGGACTCATTGCGACCCTTCAAGACTGTTGCTTTGGATTCTGGGGTTTGAGGAATTTCATGTTGAAGCAAATCGGGAGGTGTCAATGGGTTGTATCCTCGAACTGTAGGGAAGTTTTGTCAGTCGCACTCTTTGATACAAGCTGGAGCAATGGGAATATCCAGCACTTACTGCGCCAATCTTCAGTACTGTCCTTATGTCCAACGTTCTGATTTTCTATGTAGAAGGCCTTCAATGAGTCAGAGTGGTTTCTTGTGAAATGAGGCATCTTGGATGAATGAGAAGAGTGTTTGTTTGGTAACTTACCGACATCTTTAGATAATTGTGCTTCTTTTATATTTTGTAAAAATGCTTTCCTTCAATGGATGGATTTTTATATTCAGTAAGTATGCTGAGGTGAGATTATTTTTCTTTGAGAGATGGAATTAATGGTTCTGGAAATCTGTACGCGGGGCAATCATTGAGAAGCTCGAGACGTATGATTCATCGCGCAACAAAAGTTTTAGCGATGTCATTGGTGGGGTCAGCCCCTGTAATTATTAACGTGGATCGTTGATTGGTCTAGAACCCACGAAACGGTGAACCAAAATCTTCAGAGGAATCGAAACCTCGTCGTACAGTGAGCATGGCTATTACAGATCTCCGAGGGAAGATCTCCGAGAAATAAGTTTAAATTTTCGGTCCGGAGAAAACCTTACGGACCTTGAAGGTTGATCTCCGAGGAAGAATATGAAAAGAGAATTGATGTAAGCCATAACATTCATCTAACCATCTAATCAAAGACTTGCGCCTTCTATCTAGTCTTTACCGTAAGCCCATCCCATGTATTGCTATTGTAATTCTCACTCATCCGACTTGGCCAACAAATCCGGGATATCATCAACGGTGTTTCTGCCCTCCAAAATATCTGATCTTGTTAGTATGCGAAATCTTTGCAAGTATAGGTAGATTCAATGACTTACTAATGACAGCAGTAAATAATGGGTATTCGCCTTCTTTTCCTCTAGACTTCAAAAACTCATTGACTTCTTTTGCAGTACTGGTACCTTGCAACTTTTGTCCATTCAATTCCGTGTTCTCTACTTCATCGACTGTAACTCCTCTTTCAATTGCCATCTTCGCACATCTGAAGTTTCGCCCTCCACTGCAACTTGTGATTAAATCGGCAACTCCAGCACTTTGTTCGGTAAAAGTACCACCATGAACAGTCTCTCCAAAGAATTCCTTGCCAAATTTAACCATTTCAAGAAGGCCCACTCGCATAACAGCCGCCTTTGCATTATCTCCCCAACCACGTCCTTCAACAAAACCTGCAGCTAGTGCAACGATGTTCTTGAGAGCTCCGCCAAGAGAGACACCTGCTACATCGGAAACCATCTGAACATGGAAATATGGACGATGGAATAATGTCTTGAATAAGGCATGATCCATTGGCGGATATTCCGATGGTACGGCCTTCAACTTTGTCTTGCTGACTCTTCCCTTGACATCTTTATGTTCTTCATCTGCAGGTGTAATGGTGAGGTTTACTTGAGAGCTTGATGGGGAGGGTCCAGTTGGAGTCGTGGCCCGCGAGTCCATTGAGGGTGGATCATAGGCAATCGTAGTCTCACACCATTTCTCCATTGCGATCTCATTGGCAATGTTAGCACCTGAGAGTGCTCCGCAGTATATTCCTAATCCTTCACCGATCCATTCACTGAAAAGACTGATCTCTGAGGCTGTTACATTCACACCTTTTATACAAGAAATTCCACGCGCGAATGGTAGGATGTGTCCTTGGAGTTGCTTTGTGATGCGACCGATAAATTGATGAGGAAGATTGAAAATCAAAACTGAGGAGTTCGCAACTGCATCTTCCACAGATGGATTGGCGACGAGATTGGCTGGAAGCTGGATATTTGGCAGATATTTCACATTCTCGTGGTACTTGTTGATGATCGAAGTAAGCTTCTGAGGAGAATCACTGGAGGCATCGTAGTGTTTCGAGTCTTTTGGTATGGTAACTTCCTCCTCATAAACCCACATCTGAACCTCCTCCTCAAATAAATCGGAATGTTGTTTTGTATTCTCTGCTACAATCTTTGCAATGGTACAGCCCCTAGCAGATATCAATAAACTGACCGATTTCCTTGGTTTTGATTTGATAGTAACTTACCAGTTACCGGACCCAACCACCGTCACCTTATGCTTTTTACTCCATGCTCCCAAGGTCGCCATTTTATTCACTGGAGGGGTGTTGAGATGTCGAGCTGTCTGTGCTATTCTTCGAAGAGTTTGATTTGATGCTGCTGTAAACCTTATGAGCATGCACATGTGTTATAACGCGGAAGGAAAGAAGGAATCAAGAGAAAGGATAGTCAGGACACGCAAAGGGAGGCAAAATACCAAGTACTTTGAGACTTTGAGATAGATAGCAGAATGTTGAGACAAAAAGGCCTCGCTTGCTCTTCTGTCACTTGTGATAGCTTGTGAATAGCTCGTGATTGAACCAGGGGGCAGCTGACCGCTTTCGAAATTGGTTTAGTGCATTCTTATAGCCATTGTGGCTTTTTCAAAATCCCATGGGAAGCTGTTTTGACGCTGTACGAGTACCCAAATGACAGCGGGATCCAATAAGCGCTATGGAAGTTATGGGTGCAAATGCTGTGCAAGTCCAAGAGGGGACAAATGACTTGCTGATAATATTCAGTTGATTGAACATTGGACGAATGTGTGAACACCGCATGAATAGCTCAACTTGAGCCGGAGAATTGCATTCGTGATTGTTATGATCTCTCTATCTTTTCATGTCAAGGTTTATGTGCTGAATTGGTGCTGGAGTTGGATTTGGAGTTGTAGGTGGAGAAGACAACATGAAACTTTGGTATTGTGATATAGGTAGGTACTTACACATATTGTCGTTATGAGAATTGTTATCATTCATGACTCTGCTAGGTAGTTGACAATCTTTTATTTTTTTTACTTTGAGAAGAAAAGTAAATGAAGTTTATTATGATTTTAGCAGCCCCTGAACCCCTGGCCTAGCCGTCCGTATATCTACCTAGGTTAAGGGAGGGAGATACCCGACAACCGAATGATGGTGTGAAGGAAGTTAATTATTTAAGTCCTGTCAAGTCTAACTGCTAGGTACTCGAGTAGATGAAGGAAACAGTCATGTTTGGAAGCAAGTATGAGATATATATATAGGTAGTATTTGAAGCAGATATTGTATATAAAGTAGTAATCGAAAGTAATTAATTATAATACATAGAGTAGTTCTTGGAAGCAAATATAGTATATCAAGTAGTATTTGGAAGGTCTTACCTAGGTACGTATCATATAGAGTAAATACATGGAGGCAGCTACGATATTCAAGATAGTACTTGAAAACAGATATAGTATATAAAGTGGTCTCTGGAAGCATATAGAGTAACACCTGGAGGTAGGTATAATATAGTACTTGAAAGTAATAAGTACGAGGTATAGTATATAAAGTCGTACTTGAAGTAAGTATACCACACAGAGCGTCCCTACAACTAAACACCTCCTCGTACATCTTTTCTTCATCGGTATCATTTCCAAAGCTTATATCGAAATCCATTCACGCGCAAGGAAAGAAACTCGACACTCCCTCCCTAGCAGATACTCGGAGCAAAGAACAATAAATGGTCTAGACCACAACACCGGTATCTCCATCCCAATACAACCTTGACGCCGCGGACCAATTTTGTGTGAGAAATGTAAGAAATCCATGATTGTACCTGATTGTCCGATTGTCACCTACTAGGTATTATTTCTATCATGACGTATCACATTCAGTTTTTCCATCCTAAATCATCCCAAACTCCTCACACCCAATAGATCCCCTAGTATTGTTGCGAACAAGCCGGGTCTTTCCTATGGTTTGACCAGCATCTTACCCGCGCCCACTCTCCCACCATTGTCCCATGTGTTCGTCTGCCCACCTACCACCCATCACCCATCACCCACCACCCAGCCCACCAACCCACCAACTCCAAAGGGGCCCCGCTTCCAACCTACCTCTATCAAACCATCAGCAAACACTTGGAAGCTACCTATACCACTTATAATTAAAACTAATGCACTTTCCTATGAGTTTTTCTTAAAAGTACACCTCAACTCCATCCCCCATCGTTTGCTCCATCTCTGTCGTTTTTTTCCCTTCATATTCTTCTCTCTATCCTCACCTTTTTAAAGCCTGTGACGTCTTTTTTGATTTGTGCCGATCGCTTCTGGAACCCAGTTCTCCCGCAATAATCGCTTTCAATAATATCTAACGTTGTTGGTTCGCCAAATCTATAGCGCCAAAGAAGATGGTTTCCAACGAAATCTATCTACTCCCTCTCAAGGATGATGGGAGTCCCGATGTATCTGGAGGATATATCTATCTGACACCCAAAGGCACGGAGCCCATAACTGTCCGTTTTGCTATTGAAGGAACTTCTTCGATATGTCGAGAAGGCAGTCTTTGGGTGAACATTCCCGAGGAAGGTGTAGAGTTTCAAAGAGACCAGTTCCGTGAATTCAAGTGAGTTTTTGTCCGCGAATCTGCATCTGTTGCAAAAACTGACTGTATAGGTTGGAACCAGACTTCAATCGTACCATTGAAATCTCGATACCCATTCATTCAGCTGGCGCATTCGCATTTTACACTACATACAAAGCTCTGCCGGACTTGGATGATACAAATACCGCTCCCATCGAAACCACCAAATCTCCAGTATACTACATTGATGTTGCTCCAACTTTGAAGCTTGAAGGCAGGCAATTGCCTTTGCCTGCATTGTCAGTTTTCTCTGTCATTTCAAAATTCATGGGAAAGTACCCCAAGGATTGGGAAAAGCATCTCCGGGGAATCAGTGAGAGAGGTTACAACATGGTTCATTTTACCCCCTTGCAAAAGCGTGGTGAATCAAATTCTCCATACAGTATATATGATCAATGTTCATGGGATCCTGAGTGCTTCCCTAATGGCGAAAAAGACATCAAAAAACTGGTCAAGAGCATGGAAGATAATCATGGCCTTTTGGGATTGACCGATGTGGTCTGGAATCACACTGCGAACAATAGCGCATGGCTTGAGGAGCACCCAGAAGTTGGCTACAACGTGTCAACAGCACCATGGTTGCGTTCGGCCTTAGATTTGGACACTAAATTGCTAGAATTTAGTAAAGATCTTGCCAAGCTTGATCTCCCAACTACACTCAACTCTGTCGAGGATCTTGTCAAAGTCATGGCAGGCGTTAAGACCGAAGTAATTGCCAAACTCCGTCTATGGGAATACTATGTTATCGAGATTGAGAGAGATGCCGATGCAGTAGTAGAGGCTTGGGCAGCTAATAAGATTTCATTCCCAGAGGGCGGATTCGGTGGATCTGGTTTTGGTGGTTTAGAAGCTATCAAGAATGCCTCTGTTGCGGAGCAGGCAACATTCCTGAGAGAAAAAGGAATGCTCAACACAGACAGACTTGGTGAAAGATACAGAAGGAAGATCAGCCCAGAAGTTGGTGCAGCACTTCTCACAGCCTTGTTTGGAAGATTCGAAGGCGATAAGTCGGATGGTGCCGATCGTGCTGAAGCTCGAAGCCGTTTGACCAACATCTTGGACGAAGTCAACCTTCCATACTACAAAGAATACGATGTTGATGTTGCTGAGATTCTCGACCAGCTGTTTAACCGCACCAAATATGTCCGTCTTGACGATAATGGTCCAAAACTCGGTCCAATTGACGACAAAAATCCTCTCATTGAATCCTACTTCACCAGATTACCCAAGAATTCTACTACCTCCAAACACAATCAAGAAGACCTTGCTTTGGCAAACAACGGTTGGATTTGGGCTGCAAATGCACTTATTGACAACGCCGGTCCCAAATCCCGTGCGTATTTGCGCCGTGAAGTTATTGTCTGGGGTGATTGTGTAAAGCTGCGTTATGGAGAATCTCGCGAAGACAGTCCCTTCTTGTGGGACTTTATGGCGAAGTACACACGTCTCATGGCGAATTATTTCACCGGTTTCCGTATCGATAATGCGCACTCTACACCTATTCACGTCGCTGAATTTCTTCTAGACGAGGCAAGAAGAATTAGACCAAATCTTTATGTAGTTGCTGAACTCTTCACCGGTTCAGAAGAAATGGACTACGTTTTCGTCAAACGTCTTGGTCTAAGTTCACTCATCAGAGAAGCAATGCAGGCTTGGAGTACTGGCGAAGTCAGTCGTCTTGTTCATCGACATGGCGGTAGACCTATTGGTAGCTTCGAGGTCGACGAAGTATCAGGTGCAGAACAGAATACACCCCATGGTAGATCCAATGGATCGACACCCGGCAAAGAAATCATTCGCACCATTAGATACACTCCAGTTCATGCTCTCTTTATGGATTGTACCCATGACAACGAAGTTCCAGCTCAAAAGCGTGATGCCCGAGACACTTTACCAAATGCTGCATTGGTTGCCATGTGTTCAAGTGCCATTGGTAGCGTCATGGGCTACGATGAAATTTATCCTAAGCTAGTCGAGATCGTTCATGAAACGAGATTGTACACTTCTGCTTCTTCCGAAAAGGAAGTCAAGACTGGAGCTGGCGAAGGTGGTGTCGGCGGTGTTAAGAAACTTCTCAATCAAATCCATAGTATTATGGGTAAGGATGGGTACGCAGAAACATACATCCATCACGAAGATCAGTATATTACTGTTCATCGAGTGCATCCCGAATCTAGAAAGGGTTACTTCCTTATCGCACATACTGCTTTCCCTGGTTACGGCAACGGAAATGGAGGTTTCAACCCAGTTCATCTTGGGGGCACTAAGGCGAGCCATCTTGGCAGCTGGATGCTGGAAGTCGACACTTCTGAAGAGGCAAAGAAGGAAGTATTAGAGGACAAGAAGTATCTAAGAGGATTACCTAGCAAAGTTTCTAATCTTCCTGGAGTCCGCATGGAATACAAGGACGGAGAAACAACAATTTCCGTCCGAGACAAATTCCCCCCCGGAAGTATTGCATTGTTCGAGACTTGGATACCTGCTGCTGAGCATGCAACTGGTCTCGATACATTTGTCACCTCGGGAGCAAAGGCAGCGTTTTCAGAATTGGACTTGGTTGATTTGAACGTCGTTCTTTATAAATGTGAAGCAGAAGAGCTTGATGCTAGTGAGGGTAAAGATGGAGTTTACGACATTCCTGGCCACGGTAAACTTGTATATGCTGGTTTACAAGGTTGGTGGAGTGTGCTCAAGAATATCATCAAAGACAATAACTTGGGACATCCCATGTGCAACCACTTGAGAGAAGGACAATGGGCACTTGACTATATCATCGGAAGATTGGAGAAAATGTCCAACAGATCCGGTTATGAACGACTACAAAAGCCAACGGCTTGGTTGAAGGAACGTTTCGATGCGATTCGAAAAATGCCAAGCTTTTTGCTTCCCCGTTACTTTGGTCTAGTGATTCGAACTGCTTACAGAGCTGCCTGGGAGCGAAGTTTGGCATTGATGAATGAGAATGTCCGTGAGGGACAGTGGTTCTTACAAGATTTAGCTATGGTTAGCATTCAACAGACTGGATATGTCAATTCTGCATCATTGTACCCCAAGAAGGCAGTACCTTCTTTAGCAGCCGGCTTGCCGCATTTTGCAGTCGAGTGGGCTAGATGTTGGGGTAGGGATGTATTCATTTCTGCAAGAGGTCTCTTCCTTGGTACAGGTCGCTATGCTGAAGCAAGAGAACATATTCTCGCATTCTCGAGTGTCTTGAAGCATGGTATGATACCTAACTTGTTGAGCAGTGGTAACTTGCCACGTTACAACTCTCGAGATTCAATCTGGTTCATGTTACAGACCATTCAAGACTATACTAACATTGTACCGAATGGATTGGATCTTTTGAAAGAGAAGGTGCCTCGACGATTCTTGCCTTACGATGATACCTACTTTGATTCCGATGATCCAAGAGCATACTCAAAGACATCAGTTTTGGAGGATATTATTCAGGAATCTTTGCAACGTCATGCATCCGGAATGTCATTCAGAGAAGCAAATGCTGGGCCAAACCTCGATATGCAAATGAGCTCCGAGGGATTCAACATTGACATCAAAGTTGATTGGTCAACTGGCCTGATATTCGGTGGTAACCAACATAACTGTGGTACTTGGATGGACAAGATGGGAGAGAGTGAAAAGGCCAAGAGCAAGGGAGTTCCTGGTACACCTCGTGATGGAGCTGCTATTGAAATCACTGGTCTCTTATACAGTACTCTTCGCTGGGTAGCCGAACTGCACGAGAAAGGCAAGTACAAGTATGCTGGCGTCAGCACTTCAGATTCAAAGATGCAAGTCATCACTTTCTCAGACTGGGCCGACAAGATCAAAGAGAACTTCGAACGTTGTTACTATGTTCCATTGGACGCTAAAGATGACTCCAAGTATGATGTGAATACTCCTATTGTTAACCGAAGAGGTATTTACAAGGATTTATACAAATCTGGCAAAGAGTACGAAGATTATCAACTACGATCAAATTTCCCAATTGCCATGACGGTTGCCCCAGACCTCTTTGACGATGCTCATGCTCTTAATGCTTTATTCCTTGCGGACAAAGTACTTCGTGGACCTACGGGTATGGCAACTCTTGATCCAGCTGATCTTAATTACCGACCATACTACATCAATTCCGAGGATAGTGAAGACTTCTCAACTTCAAAAGGAAGAAACTATCACCAAGGTCCAGAATGGTTATGGCCAACTGGTTTCTTCTTAAGAGCTTTGTTGAAATTCGATCTCAAGAGAAGAAAGACTCCAGCGGCCAAGACGGAAGCTTTCCAACAAATCACGAGAAGATTGGCGGGCTGTAAAGAAGCTATTGTTAATAGTGATTGGGCTGGTTTGACGGAATTGACACAAAAAGATGGAGCTTATTGTCCTGATTCGGTATGTTGTTTCCTATATTTGTTGAAATGATCTGTGCTAATTTCATGGTAGTCTCCAACACAAGCTTGGAGTGCAGGTTGTTTGATCGATTTGTATCATGATGCTGCACAATATGACGTTTCTCAATTATCGAAATAGATAAATGAAATGTCAAAACGGAAAGAAGAACACGGAAGTGGAAAATGTTAATGAGGCGTGGGACTGGAGGTTACGTATGACGATACGGTAAGCGATAAATCACTGGTTGATTGTTTATATGAAAAAGCGAGCATGGGAATTGTGGAAAATGGGAAAGATGGAAAGGTTTAATGAGCAAAGGATTGGTAGATAGACATGATAATTTCGAGCGTTCATGATTGATTATGTTGATCTGATTTGATTCGCGATTTCTCTGCTGTGTTGGTGCTATGCATGTATGCTTATCCATCTATCTATCTGTTGATGGGCGGATGGGATGGGATGGGAAAGACTGGGTGTCATGAATTATGGGCAAGCCTTCTTCTCTTGGGTGATAGGTGATGGGTGGTAAATGGTAATGAATGGAGTTCTCCTCCTAGGGGGGAGGGGGTGAGTATATCCTTGTAAATTGTGTATTGTATATATATCCATCTCCCAAAGTTAGCTGGGTATATAGAATGGAGAAGAAGTCATATCCTTTAGTAAAGGAGGGAGAGGAGTAATGATATGCAGGTAGAATATTGTTATGTAGCGTGACTTGGTTATGATATAAAATGATACTTTTTGATAGGTGATGGATTGGGGATCCGTGAGTTCATCTAAAGAGTACCAATACAGAGATCACGAAGAAGTGTTTGAGATTTAGCTTTTGGCTCAACCTTGATAACACTTCGAATGTGAATATTTTCCTAGTACTATAATCCATATTCTAGAATTTGCAGACATGGCCTACCTTCAAGTCAATGTATTCATAACGATAGGAGAGAGTAGAAGGGGAAATGGATTATAAGGCATTTACTTTTCTATCATATAGACGATCTGCCTATGAATGAAGTAGAGAATTGCAGATTGCAAATGAAACTTGACAAGTCACACTAGTACTGCATCCCGAGGTCGCTTGCTGTGCCTTGTATGAGATTTATAACGAAGCCATCTCAATCAATATGGTCAAATTGTAGAAACCCTCTAAATTTCTGAGTACTAGGTAAAACTATCAACGATACAGAAGATTGCAGCGACTCAAACCCATAAATCAGTATCTATCTGTCTGTATAAAAATCATCTATAAAGATAAGTTTATTTCCCCTTAATGTTGTTGGGGTTGCTTCTATATTGAGCACCCTGCAGACCATTGACTCTTCCATATAGCCATTTAAGCACTGCTGTACTACCAGTCATCGTCAAGGCAGCTCCAGTGAACAAAATTGCTCTCTGTGTTGTATCAAGATGTCCAAATAATGGGTAAGGGTAACTAAACATCGATATTAGCATTCAAATTTTCGTCAGATAAAAATGCACAGCTTCAGGCTACTCACAATCCATTATACTTATAACATTGTTCCACCCAAGCCCAATATGCAACGGCCAAGGTTGATGAAAGTCCCATAGCAGGCAATGCATTGATGGTCCATGGTGGACTCAAGAATAGTAGATCAATAGTCAACAAGATCGCTGGCATAGCGTGGAATCCGATATCAGCATATGGACTAATATAGATCTCGGGAGGCACCAAAAGCTTCTTATCAATGGCCGAGATTCCCCAATACAACACGGAGATCAGAACTTCCAGAGGAGCAGAACATAATGAGAGAGAATTCTTGATCAGGAAGAGTCTGGGGGAAAGAGTGATGTCTGCGAGGAAGCCGAAGATGAATGTTAAAAAAGCTAGAGTAAGACCAATGATAGTGAGATATTGGAAGTGCCAGCCATATGAGGAATTGATGAATGTTGGGAAGTCAAAAAGATATTTGTAAGATAGAGAGAAGGAAGCAAGGCCGATGAGATGAACGAGGGCGGAGATTGTCGGAGAGGGAGAGGGAAGACGTTGAAGGGGATGACGGGAGCTGAGTTTATTGGCTGCTGAAGTAGAACCCATGGTTGTTGAGTCTTTGAAGGTCTTGTAGTTGCAGTAAGGAAATATGCATTAGTATCTGTTACCGTGAATATATATAGATTCGAAGCAATGACGTCTACTATGTGGAGTACCTGCAAGAATCTTAGACGAGGCTACCCAGCCTTGCACTACCAAAACACGCTAGTGTATCTTGGGCTCAGCCTTGTGATATTATTTTGTTCACGTCAACTTGATGCTATGAACCCATCATTGGCCTTCAAACGATACTTACTCTTCACTTAACAAGTTTTTAACCTTCAGTTTATCAAAATGGCCGATACAGCTTCCAATCTTAATAAACGTAAGCTCGATGTCGAAGATGAAGACTCCTCGTCCGACGATGATATGGGACCTCAACTTCCATCTGCGGAAGCTCCCAAAAAGAAGCGTCGCAAGCTTCCCTACGAAAAGCTCTATATCTCAGCTCTGCCAAGCTCTGCGCGGTATTCAAAATCTCTTATGCACAAAGAGCAAATCTCGTTCGTTACCATGACTCCATTGACGGACTTCCTAATCACAAGCTCCGTCGATGGAGTGGTTAAATTTTGGAAGAAAGGAGGCGACGGTATCGAATTTGTGAAGGAGTTTAGAACGCATATTGGAGAGATCAAGAGTGTTTCGATCAGTGCAGATGGACGAAGCTTTGCGACAGCTGGCGCGGATAAAACAATCAAGATATTCGATGTGATGACCTTTGATCTCTTATCAATGCTAACTTTAGAATTCACACCGAAATGTGTCTGCTGGGTACATGGACGTGGCGCATCCCTTCCAATGTTAGCTGTCTCTGATGAGGTTAATCATACGATTCGGATATACGATGGTCGCGGAGAGAACCAGGAACCAATCCATACAATTTCCGGCTTACATCGAAGTGTCGTCTCGTTGATGGCCTACAATGATGCCTACAATTGTGTTATATCAGCAGATGAGAATGGTATGATTGAATACTGGCGACCAGGAGGAAATTACGAGAAGCCCGATAATGTATTCGAATACAAGTCTTCCACTAATTTATTCGAATTCAAGAAGGCGAAATCAACACCCACTTCTCTCACAATTTCTCCAACTGGCTCGCAGTTCGCGACTGTCTCATTCCCCGACCGCAAAGTTCGAGTGTTTGACTTCCCAACTGGAAAATTATATCGTACCTACGATGAATCGCTGCAGGTTATCGAGGAAATGCAACAGGCAGGAACATCATTGAAGAAGTTAGAAGATCTAGAATTCGGCCGCCGACTTGCTACAGAACGCGAAATTGAAACGCCAACCCTACGAAATAAAGCTAATGTTATATTTGATGAGACGGGACACTTCATAATATATGGATCAATACTCGGCGCAAAGGTTTTGAACACTTATACGAACCGAGTCGTGAAGGTCTATGGAGGAGATGAGAACTTTAGACCTCTTAATATTGCTATGTACCAAGGTCAACCACAAAAGAAAGGTATCACAACGATTGCCATGGCGGCGTCCAACAATCCTCTTTTGCAGGAATCCGAACTTCGGGATCCGATATTGTTTGCGACCGGAGTTGGAAAAGTGCGATTTTACATGTTCACGAATGATGAAGAAGTCTCCAAATCCGAACGAGATGTTCAAAACGAGAAACCTACCAACACAAATGGGAAGAAATTAGCAGAGGCGAAAGCTGCCGAAACTGGAACTGCAGCTGTCATTCACACCACATACGGAGATGTCCATATACGCTTGTTTCCCGATGCAGCCCCCAAAGCCGTTGAGAATTTTGTGACACATTCGAAACAAGGTTATTACAACAATACCATCTTCCACCGTGTCATTCGAAAATTCATGATCCAGTGCGGAGACCCATTAGGAGATGGGACTGGTGGTGAAAGTATTTGGGGCAAAGAGTTTGCCGATGAATTCAGTTCTCTTCGACATGACAAACCTTATACCGTTAGTATGGCGAATGCGGGACCAAATTCGAATGGTAGTCAATTTTTCATTACCACGGAAAAGACTGTAAGTTCACACCATGTCCTCAAGATCTTCAATTGATCGCAAGACGTAATAAGTACTAATTAATATTGTTCTTCTTCTCCGTATAGCCGTGGTTAGACAACAAACATACCATTTTCGGAAGGGCAATTCAAGGTTTAGATGTCATCCATAAGATTGAAAATACGCGAGTGTATAAAGAAAAACCGGAGGAAGACATCAAAATTCTCAATATAGATATCGTTTAGATATTATATAAAGGAGAACAGGACACAATTATTGTACCGATATTGGATTTGGACCATTCGAGACCTTGAGTCAGGTATTCACCTAGGAATACTGAGTAGCTCGAGAGAAAAATACCAAGATTACAAGTGAAGTTACTAGGAGATTTATTACCAACGGCGGCAAGCCAGGACGTAAGCATGTACATCCACTTTGTTCAATTATCCTTGATGTTAATCCGTCATTAGTCAAACGTTTGAACTATCATTGGTCAATTGTTGATCAATGGATAGATGTTTGGTCTTATCAGCATTAGGGCGTATTGGCAAAAGCATATCATATCTATTATCTAATCGCAAATATATCAAGCTTCTTATTTTCTCCCCACCTTTCCACCTTTCCACCTTTCCACATCTTCTCCACAGATATCTATCCTTCCGAGCCATCTTACCCATTCATCGTATCCATCCCTCATCCGTCCAAGGCTTTATTACCAATTTTCAATGGCAAAGTGCACTTAAAACACTTGACTACCTGGATAGACTTCAACTTAGACGTTTATTAATCCTTTCCTTGTTTGGAAATCTAGAATCCGACTCAAATTCCATCCGTCCATATTGATCGTCTTTCCTTGGGACGACTTCTTTCCCTTATTTTGATCGTTAGCATGTTCATACAGACAAATTCAATAGTGCTATCTACCAATTCTAAATTCAAATCCAATTCTACTTATGGCAAAAATCCGCGACAAGTCAGATACTACCAACTTAAGTCAATGTCGGAAACCGGTATTGTCATTCGTTTACAAACTATTCGTTCATTCTCATCATGCCACGCCCAAAGAAAGTGGGAGCGCCAGAACCTAAGAGAAGGAGTAGGAATGGATGTTGGTACGCTAATGGTAATGATGATTCATAGATTTTGGAACTGAATATATATATCACTCATAGGCCCTGCAAAGCTCGCAAAGTCAAGTGCGACGAAACTCGTCCAACATGTGTGAATTGTTCGAAACTGAACGAAATCTGCGATTATAGCATACGATTGAATTGGGAGGGTCGAGGCAAGAAAAGGACTCAAAGTGATATCATTACTACTGGGCAGAGTAATTTCTTGACCTCGAACCAAATAACTCCAAATGCAAGTAATAATCCTCCGCCTTCGGGGTCATTTACAAGCTTCCGCTCTTCCCCCGCAGTATCTGCGCATCGTGATGAGCATTCAAGTCGCGACGACGGCGCATCTTTGGAACGCAGGGCTGATACATCGATGATCGATCCTGCCTTGACCCGACCTGCATATCCACCCATTGTAACTTTCCAGGATACATTGCCCAAAGATTATGGTCGCCAAAACCAACACTATCCTCAAAGCTTCGAACGATATCAATCTAGTGCCCCCGTCACTCCACTCTCAGCCCAGTCACCTGGCTTATCGATATTTGGACACCTTCAAGTTGCGGAT
The DNA here is from genome assembly GCA_004916875.1 of Botrytis galanthina. Lineage (NCBI taxonomy): Eukaryota > Fungi > Ascomycota > Leotiomycetes > Helotiales > Sclerotiniaceae > Botrytis > Botrytis galanthina. Next base: position 44,145 of record PQXL01000314.1, read on the forward strand.
GAATCTGGAAGTCCAATCTCAAACAGAAGCGCACTCCCGAGTACCGAAAGTCCATTGTCAACTCCTCCATATCTCGGAAGTGGTCGTGGAACACCAGCGACTGAAAGCTCTATAGCAGATCGACCTGCCAAACGCACGCGACACGAAGGCTCACTTCATAGTGCACAAATGCTCCCTCCTTTAGTCTCCAGTTCGGATCCCAACTACGACTCTCGAAATGCCACCATCCATACATCCCAGGTAGAATCCGAATCAATACGCGGGGTGGATATTGATAAGACCAAAGCTAGACCAAGTCGTGAATTTTCACGCAGACTCTCGGTAAATTCACTGTTGTCGGGGCCGCTTGACGGAACACCCTCTGAGCAACCCAGCAATGGGAGAGGGTGGGATTACCAAAGTCAGGATTGGACACCTTACATGCATGATGTATACCAGGATACAGAAACATGGGGGATTGATCGAGGATTGGTGGACTTGGACATTGGCAAGAATGATGACACCAATGCAATATCAGAATCATCTCCTAAGCTGTTGGGAATTCACCAGGACTTTGATTTGGATAATGGAGGGGAGTTATCGCCAATGGAATTCGGCTTTGGTATGGAAATCAATGAGACAGCCCTTGAAGTTGGATATTACGACAAACCGGTTTCGATATGTATACCTCGTGTTCTTCAACCACTGCCTGCGAAATTACTGGAGAATCCTATGAATCTACTTGTGAGTATTCTCGGTATCATTTTGAATTCACCGCTAACTGAATTACAGTATTTTGTAAGATTTCTTCTGGCGAACTGGCTTTGAGTTGTACAGCTAACCTTTCCTAGCATCATTTTCTAGATCATACAGCAGGCTGTCTGATACCACACAATTGTTCTTCTAATCCATTCCGAAGTATTCTGCCTCAGATGGCGGTTCGAGACGATGATCTGTTACATCTTCTACTTGCGTATTCTGCCACACATCGGGCCAGGCTCCTAAGACAACCGGAACCTGCTACTCGTATAGCTCTATGGGTTAAAGACATCTTTCCTAACCTCAGGCACGCACTCGATGATCCAAATAAGATTACATCGAATGTTAACCTTGCCACGGTAATTATGCTCGCATCTTTAGAGATAATATCTCCAAAGGTCTTTGGAGTTGCCGTTCCATGGCAGAAACACCTCGAGTTCGCAAGACAAATGCTCGTTGCCAGGGGTGGGGCCCATCGCATGCAAACTATTTCCCGGAAAGATAAAGTCTCATCTTTCCTATGGAGTTGGTTTGCATATTTGGATGTCCTTGGCAGTATGAGTGGAGGACAGAACCTTTCGTCCGCTTGGATGTTGGATTATGAAGCAGAAGATGAAGAGGATGGTTACCAGATTGACTGTATTCTAGGTTTCACCAGTCATTGCATCCGAATACTTGCCAAAGTTGCCGATCTTGCCCGTCAATGTGACGAGCGTCGCATTAATCCTGATTCAACGATTAAACAAGATTGGCAACCACCCGATGAAGTTGTGACCCGTGCACACAAATTAGAAGCAGATCTCATCGAGTCGCGGCGTCACCCAGCGAAACCTTGCACTCATATGCAATCTAAGTCCGAAGCAGAATATGGCTGGGACAGTCTTGAGGTCGCTGCAACCAATGAAGCTTTTCATTCTGCTGGGCTAGTCCATCTCCACCGCAGGATACTAGGAAAGCCCTCAGCTCATGAGGATGTCCAGAATGCCGTCGGTGAAATCCTTGGCTCCTTCAACAAGATTCGGAAAGGAAGTAGCGCCGAAGCATGCTTGCTATTTCCCATGTTCACAGCTGGATGTGATATATGGGATGAGAAACAAAGATCGGACATTCTCGAGCGAATGAACAGGGTTGAGAGGTACGGAATGACACAAGCACATAAAGCACGAAGATTGATGGAGCAGGTCTGGGAATCTGGGAAACCATGGGAGACGTTGGTAGGCGGAGAGTTCTTTGGCTGAATTTTCAAAGACTCAACGATTGTGCACGATGTCTTGGATTATTTCAAAAGCCCGGTTCAAATGAGTAATACCCACAACTTCACAGAACCTCGCTGCCTTCTTTCAGCCTTCGACTTCATTCATGAGACTGAGAGCCTAAGCTTTCCACACTCTACTCTTTTTGAAGGTCGCGAAGTGTGCAATTTCAGTTTGTCCTGGGCATGACGTTAAAAGCATACGTTATTTGGGATTTATGCTATGGTATTTTGTCCTGGGTATGACATTAAAAGGCCCACGTCATTTGAATTGTACAATACATGAGAATAGTAGTATAACAGGGCATTCAGAGTCTGTCTGAATAGCCTGACGGGGCTGACGATTGATAGAGTCTGTGATGGACCCCGTTGAACGACAGAGCCTGTAACCTTACGTTGTGGAATCTTTTCTGAAGGAGATAAACGTGATAGTAAGCGACTCACTAAGATGGTGAGTCGACTTTGCTCCGGAGCCAGCGTTGGGGACTAGGCCCCAGAAGATTCAGCTACCGGGTTAGAATTGGGTTGCCTGAATTCGCATCAGTATACAACACACTTTCTTCCGCCGCAGCAACACTACTTAAGGGGGGTGAAGTGGTATGGTTACGTCTGCCACGGATTAGTCGAATTTTTCGAGCTTCACCACTGCAGATCCATGTTTGTACATATTCATTGGCGCAACCAAAGGATTCATTGGTGCTTCGTAAGGGGGAGGGGTTGCGAAAGTTGCACTTTTGAATGCACCGAATATCGGTGCTGTGATGGTGAATGCGAACCCATCATTACCTTTTGTCGGGAACGAACGACGCCAGTATAAGGGTTGACAGAAATGTCTTAAATTTCCGCAAATAGTTTGTCTATTGGGTGATGACCTCCCACTAATTAGCTGTAGCTGATACTTTATATGGGCGAGAAATTGGATCTGACCGATTTCCCGCTCATCTAGAGGATCAACTCAGACGGGAAGGATGTCACTGGATCTTATGTATCACAATAGACAACTTGTAGAAATCCTTTTCAGGACTGGTGTTATGTTCTTGATAATAGTCACGATCGCGGGATGCGAAGGAATGTGACTTTGGTTGGGGGGCTGTGTGTGTTTTTGATACCTTGTCTTCTATAAAGTTTTCCGCGAAAACACAAAAAAAATTAAAAACGCCTAAAATAATGCACGCCTCGAGGTGTCAGAAAAAATGGTAAAATACTAAATAAATAAAAAAGAACTCAATGAGAAGGCCATTGAGGGGCTCGTGGG